>PPJH02000035.1:0-130600 GCA_003705705.2 Blastobotrys raffinosifermentans
AAAAAAAAAAAAAAAAAAAAAAAAAAAAAAAAAAAAAAAAAAAAAAAAAAAAAAGTAACAAAGCCGCTCCGCCTATGGGGAAGGCCCCTTTGAGCCATTGCAAATCTGCTCTGGGAGAAATCGAAGGTGGGAAAAAAAAGAGTCAGTCCTTTAATAATACAATTCAATGCTAATTAGTGCCATATTTGAGGACAGTTAAGTAGCTACAAGGCCGTGTGAAGGGGTCCTTCGGCATTCAATCGTATCTACCATTGCGGTACGTTTGCTATGATTAGAAGCTTACGCGCGCCCCTGTGCGGCTGTAGTGTATACTTTGTTATTCATGCAACTGCCAACTGCCACATTCAGGAGCAAGGGGCAGGGGATAAACTAAGTCCAATGGTCTGGCTTAGCCACCATTGCTTTGTTGACCCATTGGCCTACCATGACGGCTCATTTAGGTCATCTCTGGCCATGACAGCTGTCGGCCACGCCGCCTGCGGCTCTCCTCGGTACTGTTTTCAATTGCCAAAATAGGCAACATCTATACATGCATAATCTACTCCACCACTGGCATCTGGAAATTGCACGATCAAGCCGGCGTTGGTCCAAGATAGGGACGGAAAGCTATCCAGATTAAGCACGAGAACACACAAGTACGGAGTCAATGGAGCAGGACATGCAAACTACTGTGAATGGAAATGGAGCGGGGCCGATATGAGGGTAAAAGGGCCTTCACTTAGCCGCGTGGGGTCGGTAATGCCGTCCAACGCAGCGTTGACGGTCATTGGTTGGACATGGGATTTGGGCAATTATATTAATCACAATTTCAATTCCAATGGTCTGCCAATGAAAGGACTAATCAATACAATTGACGATGCAAAAATCACTCAACGATTTGGGAACAATGATTTGGGAACGGTTCTGGGTTCTGGAATGGTGAAAGTGAAATAATTGTCACTCAACGGCGCCACGCGGCTGTAGAACAAAAAAATCATGGTTTCTGACGATGGTTTAAGTGCTTTCTGCAGTAATGTTGTACGATCTCAATGTGCTGTGGCCTCAGGATTCGTCTCCGTCATCAATCACGGGAGTAAAGAAGACGCTGGCTGTATTACAAGATCTTGGTTATACGACGGTTGCCCTGAACGTTGTTCACTCCGGTGCAGTGTCTCCAAAGAACCTTAGTAACCCAATTGACAAACAGTCTTTGCAGACCCAATTCCCAAAATTGACCATTCTGTCCCGTATAACCTTAGTGGTCAGTGATGCATCTCAAAACTACAACTTACAAACTGTCTATTCGCTGTTTGATCTGGTTGCTATTCGCCCATTGACCGAAAAGGCCCTCCAGTCCGCTGCAACTGCATTAGACATTGATATCATCTCCATTGACTGCAGTCACCGACTGCCTTTCTTTTTGAAATTTAAAACTGCATGTACCGCTGTGGACCGTGGTGTCAAGCTTGAGATTTGCTACGCTGGATCCACCTCCGACGCTCGTAAGCATATCATCACAAATGCCGCTCAAGTCATTCGGGCATCTAGAAAGCGAGGCATCATTGCCTCTTCAGAGTCGTCATCGCCTTTAGTGGTCAAATCTCCTTATGACGTTACCAATCTTCTCACCGTTTGGGGCCTTGACCACATGAGAGCTCGAGACGCAGTTGGCAGAACTGCATCTCTAGTAGTCAAGAACGCTGCTCTGCGCAATTCATCTTTCAAGCAGGTTGTTCAGGTTACTAACAAACGAACTGGGGAATCGGAACCTAAGGAGCCCTCAAAAAAGCTAAAAACAAAATCATAATACACTAACGAGTCAGTTTTTTCTCTTTTCATTGTTTGTCCATCTATTGTCGGGTGAATTTCTACGGTACAAACGCACAGCGTTATGACAGTTTTCCCAAGTCAACGCTCTGCTTGACCCGGAAACAGGGTATCTCTAGATAGTCACATAGAGTGTTGACCACCTTTGTGGCATATTCAGCAAAATACCACACGCTGAAGGCAAAAAAGAACCATAGGTACGCAGTCTCCATTGGGGCAGGAAACTGGCCAAAACCCATTCGGGGGATGAGGTCGAACAAGAACACTCCCAGGAATAACGGGAACATGACAAGCGACCAGTATGGGAACTCCTGTTTAGTCAAGTGTGCCAGAATAATCGAAGTAGTAGTTCGTCCGAACACGCATGAAATTGCCAGGGTGAACATGACCAAGTGGTTGTCGGCCAGCAGAATAGAGTAAGGACTAGTAGTCCAGAACCACACTGCAACACCCAATACGGCAATGGGGATCAGTTGCAGCCAGGGCTCCAGAGGGTCCTCGTTTCTAGCTTTTCTTGACTCCTTCTTGGCCATCCACACATTGTAGATACAAAATGGCACATGTGCAACCACAATGGAGGCTCCCAGAACCCAAATCCACAATTCTCGCAGACTCATGCTTCCAATGCCGAACAAAGCTCCTAGCTCAGGCATAGTATCATTCACGGAGTACGTCCACAGCTCAGGACCGTAAGCTGCCGTGAAAAGCATGGCTACAATGGCCAGAATAATTCCCTCCGTAGGTCCATTGACGACCCCTAGGAACAACACATGAGTGTGGTAAGTCTCCCAAGTGGACGCATACATTGCAACGCAGGTAGAAAAGGTAGTGAACGCTGCTGCCTGGGACGGTCCCAGTCCCATACAGGCAGACTGCACCAGTCCTCCCAGACAGCAGTTGAGAGAGTCAATGCCATGGTCAAACAGTTCTCCCAAAGGAGAGCTCATGTTAGTTCGGCGGGCCTGTTTACCGTCAATATTGTCCATTGTCTGGTAAAAAAATAGACCCAGAGCAAAAGAAATGTAAACCCAACCTGGTGCTGACGACGTCAAGTCTGGAATATAAATTAGAATACAGAGAATGTTGAAATAGATTGCCAACAATCCCAGCAGAGTAATCACATTAGGGGCCAGCCAGGGAGGCATAAACTTGGCACACCACGTCCAGTACGGATTCAGCACATACTTTGACAGATAAGACTTGTCCACAGAGTTGTACTTGTACGACCTCAAGTTGACCAGAGCCTCGGTTCGAAGGGCAGGGTTAGGGCCTAATGTTAGCACTCACAACTCGCATACCGCTACACACTTTCGTGTATACCATGTCATTTAGCAGTTAAAACATACCCATCAAAGACTCCTCTAGCTCGAGTAAGGTCATTTTTTCATTGACAATTGTTCGAAACGCATTAGGTGTGAAGATCTAGGGGTAGGAAGGGGGAAAATTGAGCCGCTTAGTTTGTGGCGTGGAGGGCTCGGCGCGGCTTCGAGGGCGTCCGATTAGATTGGATCAAATCTTTTTGGTTAATTCGATTTGGCCCTAAATGACCATGGATCAAGCAGATTCTGCTGCTCCCAATGAAAACATTCAGGCTCAAGGGAGATTGAGACAGATAAAGTCGTCAGAAGATCACCGGTCTTTGGAGTTGATTGACGCTTGGTACACAATCATCCCGGCCCAGTTATCGTCAAAGTTACTGGCACATTTGAAAAATGTGCTTCCAGAAGATAAGCATTCATTAAATCATCTTCGAAGACTTGTCAAATTAGATTCCACCGAAAATACTTCCCAGGTGTCCCTTAAAGTGATTGTGTGTACGGTGGACACAATAGCAGACAAGCAACAAATTGTCCAGATTGTTAATGATGCCTTGGGAGATTCGTTAGATAACGTAACAGTAGACACAGCAAAGCTCCCCCGGTTTCAGGCATACACAAAAGAGCAGGCCGCCGAGTGGTCTGAACAATCATGGCCCATTCTTTGGCGAGGCAACCCTGCTGCTATCAAGACTGCATTGGACGATAAGGAAGTGGACCGAATTGTGCATTACCTTGGAGTGGTAGCGGAAATGTCAAAGAACGCAGATTCTTCCCAGCTGCCTGTAGCTACTATAATTGTGGATCCAATTCGAGATCGCATTGTTGCCAGGCAATGTGATGACCGCAATGCAAGTGGAAATCCGCTGGCCCATAGCATCATGAATGCTGCCGTAGAAGCAGCCAGAGTTGAAGCGGAAAGAAGGGAAAATGGTGCCGCAATCGAGAACAACGACACTAACACCAACACCAACACCAATGGCAACGACAACGAAGACGACAATAATGGAGATGATAGAAACTACCTATGTCTGGATATGCATGTTTATACTACTCACGAACCTTGTGTGATGTGTGCAATGGCCCTAATCCATTCCCGCATTGCGCGACTAGTTTACTTACATCCTAGTCCAAAGACCGGTGCGATTGAGCCTTCTAGTGGAGCAGGCACTTGCGTTCATTGGACCAAGGGACTCAATTGGAAGTACGAGGCGTGGCGATGGATTGGACCTGACTACGACGTTCCTGTGCTTTCCGAAAACGTCAACGCGTAATATAAACCCCTCCCCCTACAGGCCCAGAGGCCATGCAACAATAGGATGATGAGCTGGGGTTCAAACGTTAATCAGGGGAATCGATGGCCTGACAAAGGCGGTCTTTCCCTACCCCTGGGGGTGGTTGCTGTAGTGACAAGCACACTCCGCAGCCTCCATTCCATGAGAGCGGCGGGTCGGCCGTTCGGGCGGTCATGGAACAAGAGGACTGATTATTTCGATGTGCAGGTCAGGTCAGCCCTGGTCCACATAATGTAAACAAAAACCGATTGCCTAGCCCCTGGATTTTGCCCTCGCTAATTAAATTATGCCAATGGTAATTTGAATTCTAACCACAGACCCCAGGTTTCTTGTCCGAGGGTTCCAAATGGCCAACGCCCCATTGCCTAAACGGTCAAAATTGCACCTGCTTCGGTAAGTTTGAAACACCGGTTACCAGTTTAGTAAGAATGTAGTGCAGATCGTTACCATTGTTGGTAGTAACATAACCAAAATCTTAGCCTTGCTCCAACCCTCTACCTTGTTTTGGGTCTTTGGACAAATATAACCGTTTTCAAACCGCGATACATTCCCATTTCATCTCCTTTCTTCGAAGGGTCTTTTGTTAAAACCGTCCACAAAGAATCCGCGCACGCGTTCTAGTCGACTGCGTTTGGTCTCATTCCCCTTGAGAGGTAGCATGTTCTAAAGGAGTGAAAATTCGAGTTGTCTCATCCACTCATGGCTCACTCCAAAAGCGTGTCCTGGCATCAATCCTCCGACAGAGGCAGTGGACCAGGAAACAGTTCAAAGGGATCAAGATACGACTTGTGGACCCCAATACCAATACAAGAAGCTTCGAGTCCTCAATCACATCCACACATCTTTCACAACCTTCCCAATGGTCACGAGGATGCTCCCTTGGACAACGTGACAGGGCCCCTGTTCCCTGTAAACGCTAAACCCCCTTCGGATCCTGATCACGCGCACCGTAGAAGACTGCTTCGTCACAAACCTTCCCTATCTACTGATAGTTTGCCATTATCTTCGCATTCAACTGACCCCCGTTCTCACCATCATCACGATCATCATCACACCATTTCTTCGCCTATTAAACGTGGTAGACATCATCGGTCCCTGATTTCACCAGCCCCTATTGTATTCGACCAATCGGCTGACCCGTTCCAATCATATTCACCGCCTTTTGATTTTCAGTTTCCTCCCCATCAAAGATCCACATCTGGTCAAAGTATTCGTAGCACTGGCCGCCAGGTCTCCGAAGCTGGACTATCGGACTGGAGCCAGCCTTCATCACGGTCGTCGACAGCGTCGTACGATGTAATGTCCCCCCTGACAGATGACTCTGGTCCTTTGCCTTCGCCTTATATTCTATCTTACCCGCAGCCTAATCTTCAGGATGTGTTTATTGCATTGGCCAACAAGGAACGCCAGGTGTTGGAAGCTAGGGAGCTACTCAATACGGTCGAGGCAGAATTGACTCAGTTCAAGGAGAAATGGAAGTCCATTCTTACTGCCCCTGAAGTGCCGATTCCAAAGTCTCACGATGATTTTGATGACTACGACAATGCCCAATACAGTAAGCCCAATCGTCGAAGTAGCCTACTTTATGAACAGCCCCCTTCGATTTACAGTACTCTTGGTGGAAACTCTGGACTTGGAATTAATGGGCTATGTCCGGAAAACAATGGTAGCGATGACACCATCCAATCCCAAGACGAGGATGTTATATATGAGGAGTTGTGCAAGCGATTGAACGAAATTGACGGCGCTCAATCCAACTCACAAGTTGAGCAATCCAACACAACAAAGGTCCATGATGGAACTGCTGTTGCTAGTTGCGAGTTTAACCAATTAGCTGACACTTCTTTATTGGGATCCCTGTTGGGCCAGCTAAAAACACTTTTGTCGCTTTTATTTGTGCGAAATGGCCTTCGCTACATTTTAGGAATCGCCCCAGCACCAGTCGAGCGCAACGTTGTTGGCAAAGTAAATCGCCCAAGAAGACGATACCCTTCAGTGAACCGCACTTACTATTCCACTGCCGTCCGGACCTGTAGTAGCTCCAGCGTCGGAACTGGGGCCAACCCATGATCATGATACTAATTTGCATCGCATGTACGCATCCATTGTACCATACAATTCAGTCCTTTGTATTCTTCTTACGCGTCGTAGTAGTCTTGTAGTGTGAAGCAGCTTCATTGCTGTAACCTGGTGTTGAGGGTACTGTGCAGACTGTCTAACTGTTCATGTGCCTGGGACACTGAGTCCCCAATCGCTGGAGATCCATGCCTCAAATCATTGAGCGAATCAGAAGCATCGCTAATAAGTTCTATTTCCTTTTTGACATCTTGATGCAACTGGTCCACTCGTCGTTCAAGCTCTGCTTCTAATTGTACAGCATACTCGTCCAGCGTGTCTTGATCAATAGTCGTGGATGGCAAAGAATTCTGGTTAATCACCATTGGACCGTTAAAGGCTGTCGTCGAATCTTCATTAGGCGGTTGCGCTTCAAGCTCCTCAGCGTATTGTTGGATGTTGCGGGCAATCTCTTGCTGCCGCTCATAATCGGCCTGGATTAAGGCATGATACAGCTTCCGAGCTTGTCCAGAGCTTATTGACGAACCACACAAGGTCTTGAATTGAGAGTATGAGACAAGTTCGCGAAGCGAAGTCTGCTCCAGCAGGTACTGGCTCAGTATAGACTCCATCTCTTAAGTCTG
Source organism: Blastobotrys raffinosifermentans (assembly GCA_003705705.2). Classification (NCBI taxonomy): domain Eukaryota; kingdom Fungi; phylum Ascomycota; class Dipodascomycetes; order Dipodascales; family Trichomonascaceae; genus Blastobotrys; species Blastobotrys raffinosifermentans. The sequence goes on from PPJH02000035.1 coordinate 7,117, forward strand.
AAAAGCGCGGCGACGCGAAACTCCGAATATTTATAGATTAGACCTTCTCCCCGGTCGTTTCATAGCTTAACACCAGTACCAAGGAAACAATATAATAATGCTGGTAGCAGGCCAATTATGTTCCTCTATAGTGCCAATTTGTTTCCAAATAAACATTCAAACCATGTTATACCCCCCGTTTCAGCACAAATCCTGCAAATAATAATAAATTCTCTATTCTTGGTGAGTATAACTCTATCATAACAATCATCACTCGTTTAACTAATTTATCACTTGTCGGAGGCCAGTACAAACACCTTTGAGGTTGTCTCTATCGCAAGACAACGTTAGCGTTTCGCAATTCCAAATATCGTTGGTCAACCCCTGGGGCCAGATCCTTAATAATGTCGTACACTTCAGCGTTATAAAATCGCAGCCCAGAGCGCGTAGACTTATACTTCCCCTCCAGTCCTGTAATATCGCACCACCATCGTCGCGGTCTGAGAGACGGGGGAGCATCCACACTAAAATACGTGACCTTATCGGCAGCAACATCCAAGCTAGCCAGTCTTCGTTGCTCATCAGCCAGAACCGCCTTCATATTCTTATATCGATACTTGCGGTTGGTCTGTTGCCACTGAGGGCTCTTAAAAGGCTTCTCCTCAGCAGCAAAGTCTACGTCGTCAGGCGTGAGCATACTTGGAAAGAATAAGCTTTTTTTTGCAGTGACTGACCAGCCTAGGGCCTTCTAAAGCCTCAGATAGCCACTCTATAAACCCCATCTCGCCATCAAATCCCCGCCGTACCCAAGATTAGGTTCACAGTCTGCGACGGACCAAGATTAGTCTGATTGTTCAACTAAGGTACTTTAAGCGAAGTTTGTGTCTGGATCCATCAGTCTGCTACGGGCTCATCTATGCCCAGTGTTTGTGATTTTTAAGCTTGAGCTGAGGCCCCATTTTGTACCTGTTTGTTTTTTGAGTTCCATCGCCCTATACCTACACTCGTTTGTTGCTGACCATGACTGATAGCAGACGTCCTCAAGCTCCCCAGCCTCCTGGACATCATGGTCATGCGCCAGTGTCTGCTGGTCCTACCTTGGCCCGGTCTCCAATGAGCACTATAGAATCTACTGTCACAAAGCTGTTAGTCGCTACCAAACAACTGTTGGAATGCCTTACGCGATGGGCTAAAGGCGAGGCCTCGGAGCAAGACGTGTCCGATATATACGTCAACCTTGGCAACGAGTTTAATCTGGCGTGCCGGGCTTTTTTGTCTGCTGGCGTGGAAGTAGCTGACCTTGGTGACGTCCCCCAAGCTTTGCGGGTCATTCTCGAAAAGGCCCTGTCTGAAGATGCTTCCCAAGAGAATCTGGACCGCTACTTGCCTTCTATCCGTGAGATTATTGTTAACCTCTTGCGTCAATTGAAGCAAAAACAAGCGCTGTTGCGTTCTAATCAGCCTCCTCATCGTGGCCAGCCCAATCTTTACAAACCACAGCCCGGAATTCCTCATCCACCCGCATCCTCATCTTCTGCAGCTTCTGGCTCTTATCCTCCTGGACAGCAGCCACCGTCTCGGCAAGGGTCTGCAACAAGATACCAGCACCAGCCGCCACAGCAGCCTCAGCAGCAGCATCAATATGGATCGCGATCGGATTCAAAGCAGCATAGCCATTCTCATAGTGGTGGCAGCGTGTCGTCAAATGAGGATTTGTCTCGGCAGAACACCAATGGGTCTGCTAGCGAAAGAACAGAACCCAGACGGCCTCCAAGAGGAGGGGCAGGAAACCCTCTCGCGGCACTGCAGCGCGGAGAAGCGTTAGAACGACGTGCTTCCCGAAGGTTTTCAGCTTACCAATTTGCAAAACTGGCTAATGGTGGGTCTGGACAGTCTATCTCAAAGTCTGTTCCTGAGCTGCCTCCTCTTCCTGCTGGGGAGCGGGAACGCTTGTCCAGATCCTCAGTGTTACCCACAAAGTCGACTCATGCTAACTTGAAACCTGAGTTTACTGCCACGTCTACTCAGGGCATAGACGACGTCGAAGAGGACGGTCACCAGTCGTCCACTCCTTCTTCTGGCCCTAGATTTACATCATCGTTTGCTTCTAGAGAGACTAAACTTCCATCCTCGGCTTCGACAGTGGTTGAGAGCAACACAAACGAAGACGCGGATAACCAAACTCAGTCAGACATTCCATTATCGCTTTACCTTCAGATTGGTAATCGAGTCAAGAAGGTTACCATCCCTCGATCAGAACTCACGTTTGCATCTCTTCGCCTTCATTTCCTGGACAAATTCACTTACTCACCTGGAGGCGACGTTTTCCCTGATATTTACATTCAGGATCCACGAACTGGCGTTCGTTATGAACTGGAAGAGTCTAATTTTGATGATATTAGGGAAGGTACCTTATTGACTTTGAACATTCATGAGACTTCTTCTGAAGATATGAAGAAACATTTAGATGAGGGTCTATCCTCTCTCACTCGCATTATCTCTGAGACCAACGAAAAGATCCTTGAGCGCCTGTCTAACCAGCCGGCACTGGGGTCTCAACCCATAGGTCATACTTCAGACTTACGGCTTCCTGAGAAGGACTCGAAGCCTTCAATAGCCCCTCAAACTGACGCCGCTACAGAAAACAAGGCTCTAGATGCGATGGTCTCAGAAAAGCCATCTCATTCAAGGCCTATTTCTGAAGCAAATCTGAAACAAATTTCCGACCTTCGTCATGACCTATCTGTTGTTCGGCAGCTGAGTACCTCGACATTTTCCGATTTCCGAGCGCAGGCATCATCTATCATGGAAAAGCTGCAATCGCTTCAGTCAGCTGCAGTACTTCCTGTCACTGGCGGATCTTTACGATCCTATATGGAATCGTGCCATCAAAAGCTCTCCACCGATACTGACAGGCTCCTTACATCAGTGGATGACCTGCAGGATATAATTGAAGCTCTTCGAAAAGACGTTGCCCAGCGTGGTGTTCGACATTCACTTCGCCAGCTCGACTATGTCTACAAGGAGTTGACTGCAGCTCAAAAAGATCTGGATGCAATGGAGCGATATATTTCCAGTGAACGTGGGGGTTGGAAGAAGATCTGGGAGAAAGAACTCGATGCCATTTGTGAAGAACAGCAGTTCTTCAAACTTCAAGAGGAACTGGTGTCAGATCTTCAGGATGACCTCAAGAAGGCCGCTGCAACTTTTTCATTGGTGGAACAATGTTCTCAAGAACAGTTGCGTAGTGGTAAAAGGCCCAGTCAGACTGTGGTGGTTCCTGTTCCTGTAGACGGCATAGTTCACGCCAAAGATGCAGTCCTCAGCGAGGTGGTTGCTCTACAACCCAATCACGAGCAGAGACTAGAGGCAATCGAGCGAGCTGAAAAGCTCCGAAAGAAGGAATTGGAAATGAGAGGCATCACTGATGGATTTGAGGAAGAGCTGGGCGAGTTTGTCAACGAGAACAAGCTTAAAAAGTCTGGTGGAATTGAAGAGACCGAAAGACGAAGAAGACTCCGTGAGCAGCAAGTCCTCGATGAGCAGCTTAAGAATGAAGCCGAAGCAAAGGCCATCAGGGAAGCTGAGAGACAGCGCAAGCGACAGGAGAAGGAATCCAAAAAGAAGAAGACTAAGGATGGCGAGAAAAAGAAGAAGAAAAAGTCTTCAACAAAGGAAGACAAGTCTTCTGAATCAAAGAATAATGACATCGCATCAGATAATGAAGAAATACCAGGAAAAGAGCAATCAGAGGATATTGTTCCTGTCGACGACAAATCTCATGAACCAGAAGCTGATGGAGTCGTGGATGATTGTTTAAACGAAGAGAATGAAAGTCCGCCTACAGGCGAGGGTAGCGAGAAGGAATTTGCTGATGCTCGGGAAGGGCTATCGGCTGACAGTGAGCCAACAGATAGTCAGGCTCCTCCTGAAAACAACGCAGCGGTGAATGAGCCAGCCGAGCCAAGTAAAGACGATGAATAGCTCTGCATTATATTTGTATGTATTATTTTAAATAATGTTTTCTAATGTATCGATGTGGCCGAAGAATGTCCACTTTGCACCAATACTTCACAGTCGCATCCATACGAGAGCTGGTACTCATTTGCACCATCATATTATTTTCCAAAATCATGACGATCGTTCGGAATTTCAAAAAGTCGGGGCTGTTCCTTTCCACAGTTTGGCGGCGATATATGTGGAGTCCCAGCTTTTGGCAGGTCTGCCTTATGCACTTCAACATTGATCGAGGGTGTTCAACTCGGGTCGCTCTCTTGACACACAATATCACCATGTTCCCGAGATCTATTCCCAAATGCTCAGTTGATTTCAAGACCTTATCCTTGCCATGAATTGCTGCATCGAATAGGGAATGTCTGACACGAACATATCCAAACTGTAGCAAATTCTCCTGGATCCATTGTAAGCCAGTCGGGGTCAATTGGTTGACGGTTATGGCGTTACTGACTGCCTTTCGATCCAAAGGTTCGGAGACATTAAACCTCAGGGTACTACCATTAAAGGACCAACCCAAGTACTTTATAGTATTACTCATTGTGAATGGGCTTGCCGTCTCTGAAGGATCAAAGTTAATCACTGTCTTCTCTCCGGATACTCTGGCACCATAATCGTGATAGGCTCCGTTCACCATGTTGTCGAAAAAAGTTCTAGCCTCTTCGCAATATGGAGATACAAAGAAAAAATCGTCAACATAGCGGAATAGTTTTCCAGAGTAGGAAGGATGTCGCTGGAAAAAGTCAGCTTCTAATGCTCCATACACTAGATTGCAAAGCAATGGTGCCAATTTGGACCCCTGGGGAATACCGATTACTTGCCGATAATGTTTCTTTCCGATTTTAATCAAGTTATTAGTCACATGTTCATGAAGGAGCTGTAGAATTTCATCCTTTCTAATGGACTTGGCGATCCACTCATAGCTTCTGCGTACCAGAATACTATTCCTCAATTTTCTATATAGTCGAGGAAATGAGCGGCAAGAAGCATCGGAAATGGAATCCACTAAACTTGGGAAAGTTCCGGTCCGTTGGAAAGTGAATGCGCTTTGGGTTTTAACAGTATAACAAGACGATGATGACAGAAGGGATTTGGCCATTTCGTAGGCTTTGTGTGGGGGAATATTGTCAAAAGCCTGACTGATATCCAACTTGACGATATAAAACTTTTGATTCGGCGGGTGTTTCATTTTGAATTCAGTAAGAAGCTTCGGAAACCTAAACGCAGATGACAGTTCCCCGCTTTTTAAAATGAGAGGATGATGGTCCTTTTCCCAAGAAAGGACGCTGAAGACATCTCCCAGGCGACCATTCACACTTTTCATATGCTTTAATCCAGGTCCGCTATAGCCAACCCCGAGTTGCATGATAATGCGAGACGCATGTAGGTTCGGCTTTGGTATAATTCGTACAGTTGACCACCCTAGATTTGTGATTGGCCGATGGAGCTTTCGAGGACGAGGTCTTTCGGGGCCGAATGATTGGGAATCCACATGCTTGTCAGTTGGCCTCAATTTTGTGGCAACAAGCTCAGCGATAGCAGTGTCACTTTTTGACTTCCAGGCATTGTGTGGATAATAGAGAACGGTATCTGTCCTTGGAAGTTGAGTAACATAAAAGAAGGACGAGATGAGTTTGACAAGCAAATGGTTAAATATCCAATACAAAAGGCGATGTAGTACCTGTTGAAGCTTCAATAAGCGTGGTCGCGGCAGTTTGGTGGCACCATTCGTCAGCCACTGTATCGGGCTTACGGAAATACCCTCCGTCATTACATGAAGCGATAGCTTGTCATCTTTTCTCAAGTGACAAATCCTTATAATAGCATGCATGACAATCTCCCAATTTTCATCGCTACCAAGCAATTCAGGAGGTAGCAGGTGTTTGATAATTGTCTGACAAAATCGAGTAACTTGAGAGTACTGCAAATGGCCATCCTCTGCGCTCTCACCAGCCTGCCCCTTGGGTATCTTCTTCAATTTAGTTTTGTCAGGCTTGCGCTTCATTGTTTGAAACCTGTCACGCTTTTCACTTTTTCTTCGCTTCTTTTTCGGATGTTCTTCTGGTTCTTCAGTGGTCTTCCGCTTCTTTTTTGAACACTCGTCGGGCGATGTGTCCTTATTTTTGGTTTCATCCTGTGTATGAGGAGAGCATAGCTGAGCGAATATGGCAGCGTAGGGCAGTTTTTGGTGTCTTTGAATTATTTTTTTGGTCACATCCCTGAGCCTAGGAAAAAAATCTTGCTTTTCTATCCACGCACGAGCTTGTCTCTCATGCTCCCTAGTCTCCTCTTTCTCCTCTTTGGTCTTCCTAAAACTGCCAGCGTTATCATCCAAGGTATGAACCAGCATCAAATATATCAATTCGTCGAAATCACCCTGCTCTAACGATCGATATATTTTACTCAGAGGGTGGAATGAGTATATTGCGCAACCGGACGGGTCGAACAGTGGATCTTGCTCGAACGCTCGTTGAATTGATATAACTGCTGACGTCAACTTCTTCAATTCATCGGCACTTTTCTGTTCGTGCTGATATACTTTACAGTTTTTCCTTGAATGTCTCAATTTCTCTTGCTTTAACTTTCTGACTTCCCATGTAGCTTTATTTTCATTCCACCACAGATCCGAGAAAGATTTACCGCAGATCTGGAGGAAACTTCCGGGATATTTGTGCATTCCCACAAACAGATTGCCATCTACTAACAGCCTACACAAATGGGCTGGGCCAATGCGCCTAAGCAAAAGCTCCCACTGTGGCCATTGTGCATTCAATGCAGCCGGAATCTCTTTACCCGTTGGCAATATATCAACAGAGGAAAGTAAAACGTTCCGAGGGTTGAACGTTCGCATCCGGCTCACAACATTTGCCAGCAATGTTTCCAAACTATCATCCGCGTTATGCCTGTATGGGTAGATATACTCGTCATAATTCTTTGTCAGAATGTCATCATTATCGTATGCAAAGAGCGTCTCTTCTAAAAGCTGCAAATACTCCGGAGGATCGTTCGGATCTACCAAATGAACTACTCTGGGTAGCTGCCTTAGGATTTCTAAAAGCGTGGAAGTATGTTTGTATAGCTTGCGAACTTCCCTTTCGCATGGTATCCTAGTCATTGACAGAAATTGCCTGCTCCCCCCTGTCGAAGGACGACGCGTCCCTGATATATACTGACTTAAAGCCGTGCCTTCGAATTTTTGAACAATGGTGAAGAGACGCTCCTCCACACGTCGAAACTAAACATCTCAAAATAACCCGCTAGGTTGTCCGCAAATCATATTGGTATTTGTTTTTGTTTTTTTGCATATAATAGCGACATTCGCCGAGATCCTTGACTTTAGCGTGAACTGATTCAACTAACCCGTACCCTTCAAGATGATGAGCGCAGCTGCCGAGGACCGCCTTAGCGGTGGTCCTAACTTATCCTCCATTCCTCAGGCATTAAGAACGGGATTTTCATCTCGACTACGCCTAGATCAAACTTCTTTGTTTGTATCAACACATCCTACGACGCGATCTAACCGTCGAGCGACTGTGAATGCTATTCAGAGCTATGCCGAATTGGACGACGACTTTGACGATGACGACGATGAAACGTATTCTGACACGGGTATTCCTGGAACTCCTATGGGAATGATGGACCGACCTCCTGTAGCACCTCCAGCTGAACGTAAGACTGAAGTGAAGAAGACTGCTTCCAAGACCCGCCATGCTACTTACTCTCAAAGGCAGTTGAACGATATTGCTAATAAGGAGGAACTATTGGTGCCCATTCGACTGAATTTAGAGTATGACAATCACCGTCTGACAGACTTTTTCATGTGGAACATTAATGAGGAGGTTATTACTCCAGAAGCATTTGCCATGATCACTTGCACCGACCTGGATCTACCCGTGGGATTCACTCAAAACATTGTGCAGGCCATTCGGAACGGTGTAGCCGAGTATTCGGAGGCCGCAGCTATTAAACTCCCACCAGACACTGGACTTCATGTAGTTATCCAGCTCAATGTGAACCTGGACAAGCAGGTTTACGAAGATAAGTTTGAATGGGATCTGAGTACAGATGACCTAACTGCGGAGGAGTTTGCCCGTACGGTGGTGGCTGATCTTGGTTTAGCAGGAGAGTTTTATCCTGCAATTGCTCACGCACTTCATGAGGCCCTGCTGCGCATCAAGCACGACGCCCGGGATGGACACCTCCCTCAGGAAGTGGAAAACTTTGCGGCCTTTTCGGCTGAGGCAGGTCGACGAGTTGATCAGGAGCTTCTAGGAGAGGAATGGGCGCCCACAGTAGAGGTTCTGTCCCAGGAAGAGATTGAACGTCGAGAGATTGAGCGAGACCGTAACATGCGACGTCTCAAGCGAGAATCTGCACGTATGAGTGAGCAGGTCACCGACATTGGTGGACTATTTGGTCGCTCCAAGCGACGTCGACGATATGACGACTTTGAGACGTCCCGTGGGGGCAGTCCAGCCTACTGGTAGACCCCCTTTAGCTGTGGGATAAAAACCGTGCACAGGGAGGAATCAAAATTAAAGCTATCTTTTTATGGCTGATTATAAATAGGGTTACTCGCTTACCCAGCTATGTGGGCTGGCAGAGAGGATATGTCCTGCTCCTAGTGAACCAAGGATGGGACAACGACGACAGCGTATTCGCCACTAATTGCTTATTACTGTCGTGCATTGAACTTTCGAATTTGCTTTCTAAGCTTCTTAGCTTCCTTCTTGTTGCGAGGCATTCCAGCAAATGCTAGTCCTAATGGTAAAAGCACTACTCCGACGCCAATGAATGGGTCTCTTCTCGGTGCTTGTTGTTGTTCGTAATCTTGTTCCATATTTGCAATTGAGTTTTATGACAGGGACTTGTCCAGACTGCCTTCTATTTATACCCGTCGATTCTTTACTCGATCCGGACTCCGTGACAATCGGGTTTAAGGGAGTGCCGATAGACTGGTTTCGGAGGACCGTTGAGAACGTGCTAACTTGGAGCAAGGCGGCACGGAGGCTCCGGATGGGTCCATTTTTGCTGTTGCGATAAGGTGGTATACGGGTTCTTGGTTGCCCTTTGACAGCATCAGTATACCCCGTCGTCCATAAGGCATCGATCAGATCTGGTTACCGATCGTTTCTCCACGGGATGGAATGATCGGTGGTGGTGGCCCAGGGGAGACCCACCAGATCAAATCACCCGATAGCATGTAGCCGATTTGTAATAGTTACGATAGGGAACCAGAGATGGTATGGTGGCACTCTGCTTGGCTGGAATAGTGTGGAATAGCTACTTTGAACAAAGTCGTGTGATTATTTAGAGCACTCATGGTTGCCTTTACTGTTATGATGAGCATCTCCACAAAGCCAAGCCTTCATTTATGCAAGATCTATGCAGGCCGGAAACGGGGCTGATTCCGACTAGAGTGAATAAACAAGTAACTTTTATGTAAATGCTAGCAGGGTTGATTGGAACCATGGAAGTTCTTTGGTCTTTAGTTAACTTGAGCTTTTGGTTATGTAGGTGTATTGCTTGTTTACTTAAATCCAGTATTTGGCTCGATGTGCGACTAATATTGCTCTCGTATTCTAGTAGATGACAATCCAATCCATATTTAAAGTCATGTGTACTTACAGGAGTACTCAGAAGGACTAGGTCTCACTAGCTACAAACTCTAGTAGATGACCGCTAGTTTATCCTTCACTTAAACTGCCTAACCCTGTTTATCGTCTACAACTGCTGCTGTCACTTCTTGCTCCTAATTCTTTATAATTTGATTTTCGATATTTAGAGTCCTATGTACTTTCCAAAAGTACTCAGAAGGACTAGGTCTAACTAGCTATAAGCTTGTTTCATTGTAATTCTTTATAATCCTATGCACTCCAAAGTACCGCAGAAGGACCTGATCTAACTATCAATCAATCAATTTCGATATTTAGAGTCCTATGTACTTCCAAGAATACTCCAGAAGGACTAGATCTAACTAGCTACGAGCTTGATCCGACTAGCAGGCAGTACATATTCTCTTGGAGTCAAAGCACAGAGATAGTGCTTTCATTGCGATGGTACCGGATTCCCCTCTGGAAATCTAACTAGTTATAAGCTAGTTTCGTTGACCCGACTAGCGGGTAGTACATAATCTCTCGGATTGTCGATATTTAAAGTCCTATGACCCGGTCAATATCGCACCATGCGAACGGGTTCCGAGGTATGACGACACAGCCTTTTTGAAGTGTTTCAACGAGGATCCTTATGTATCGGCTCAATTGATGGTGCAGAAGACAAATATGCTACTATTCTGGCCTGTAATAAAGCTATTTCCCACTTTATTTCAAATGTTTTCTTTAAGACTCAGGTCGACTATAATGTTTTTGCACAACACAGCAGCTACGGCCATATCCAGGTGAAAGCACGACTTCCCGTCCGATCAGTCATAGTTAAGCACCTGAGAGCCATACCCAGTATTGCGGTCGGAGACGACGCGAGAACAGATGGTGCTGTAGTTCTCTTTTTTTTTTGCACTGTTAATGGACGCCTAATGTCCGTCGTAGATTCAGTCCGTGGATTCCATGCCGTCCTCCTCCTTTGGACCATCATCCGGTAGAGATACAGGACACGAGAGAATTCATAGACACGAGAGAATTCAGAAACAAGGAACCATATATGTATGCACGGAAGGTTACAAGTTCCGCCGTGGAGTGTTCTTGGCTGTTTCCCCAGATACTTGTTACCCCCGGAAACAAATGTAACATTCGCCTAACATTTGAATTCGGGTAATGGCGGGGACCCCACAGTAAATAGTGAGGCGGTTGGGCGGTCCCTGATTCCTCGATCTAGCTTCCGGTTTTGTTCTTATTTTTTGTTGGGTGGGCAGTCTCACCAACCTCCTAGCCAAAGCTCCCTCAAGTGCTCATGCGTCTTAGGCAAATCACCATCCAATTGATGCCTACACTACCCAGCCATTCGGCAGTGTGCCTTCCATAATCTACAGTACATGGACGTTCAATTGATTCATCGGCACTCGGGGGCATTGTACTTTCGAGGATCAGACCATTCCGGACTCCGCACACCCCTTTGCAAACTTTGTTTGACAGCTCACTCCAGCAAAGAATTGAAGTGCCTGGATTATAAGGATACACGCCTTGATACCGCTTTTATGCAGCTGTTGCACACTTGAGGCAGGGTTTCGCTATCTACGCTGTCCAGGGAAAGCGCATCCGATATTTCACAATCAATTACAACGATTGATAAAGATAGAACCCTGATAGTTTTGGCGCAAATTATTGGCCCATCTCTGGGCCAGTATGTACCTTGACGTACAGGTGCCCAGCTAAACTTCCAAGGTGGTATGTTGCATGTTGCTTTGGCGCAGCCTTCCTGCCACGTCCAAAATTATTCCGGATCGTCCTCGGGAGAGCGGAAGCGATAAACTTTCCGTAGGGCTATAACATCTCCATGAGTACCATGGATCACAACCACTCACAATACCGATATATCTCAGTCTATAGAAACAATTCCATGCTGTTTTGCGATTCTCCTATCCGCCTTAATACACTAAACATGGGGAGATCCATCGTTCCTGAAATATGCGGCTTTGGAAAGGTGCAGGAAACCGTTGAGATTCTTAGTCTGTGATTGGTTCATTATGGGCTTCGACAACCCTAACCCGCTAGATTCGGGACACTATGTCTCACATAGTGTAACAATTACCCCTTCGGGCAAGCAGATCCTCGAGCATCGTTGTGTAGTAGTGAAAGGTTACAGTACGACCCTAAATGACCATCAGGGCCAATAATGGCGCTACGCAACGCTACGCCAGCCAGTGAAACGCTGGGGAAAACGGTTTTCACAACGCAACCCCGCGGTCGACCCCGCACATGTCGAATTGTATAAAAGAGCGAGCATTGGCGCCTTAGAAAACCTATTCTGAACTGCCAGTTCGAATTACAAGATCAAATAGGCAACTTTTTCACTCCTGCTTTCCTCTTTCTTTTTCTATTATTATTTTGTTTTTTAAAAAAAAAAAACCAGGCCTTAGGGTACCTCTTCATCACACACCCACAATGACGTCGTCATCCGCTACTTCGGTTGACCATGAGAAGGAATCAATGAACGATGTTCCTCCTGCTCCTGAAGCTATCCTAGCTGATGAGCCCCGAAGGTGGTACAATACTGGACTGAAGATTGGCGGCTACCGAATGTTGCCTTACAACGCATCAGTTATTCAGCTGGTCATGGTATCGTTTGTCTTCTTTTTATGTCCAGGAATGTATAATGCCCTCAACGGTCTAGGAGGCTCTGGACTTCTAGCCAAGGATGCTTCTACTTCTGCTAACGCCAACGTTGCCCTATATTGTACATTTGCTACCGTTGGATTTTTTTCTGGTACCATTGCCAATACGATCGGAGCAAAGTATTCTCTCCTGATAGGAGGAGTAGGATACGCTCTTTACTCTGCATCTCTGCTGTGCTTCCAGCATACCCAGAATGCTGGTTTTGTAATTGCAGCAGGTGCAATTCTGGGAATCTGTGCCTCTTGCCTGTGGGCCGGTCAGGGAATTGTCCTCATGGCCTATCCTCTTGAGAAGGAAAAGGGACGATTTTTGTCCATCTTCTGGTGTATTTTCAACCTAGGAGGAGTAATTGGCTCTCTGATTCCACTTATCCAAACCGTGAACAATTCGAATGCTGGCGGTGTATCCGATGCCACTTATGCTGCCTTTTTGGCACTCATGATCGTAGGTGCTATTCTGGCCCTCAGTATTCTTCCAAGTGGTTATGTGCGAAAGCTTGACGGAACTAGAGTAATTGTTAAGAAGCACCCCACCATCGTGTCAGAGATGAAGGGTCTGGTTAAGGTGCTGCGCCTTGATCCCTACATTATTCTCCTGTTCCCCATGTTCTTCGCTTCCAATTGGTTCTACACCTACCAGTTCAATTGCTTCAACTTGGGACGATTTAATGTGCGCACTCGTTCTCTTAACAACTTGTTGTACTGGGTCGCTCAAATTTTTGGTGCCTTAATTTGGGGTTGGATTCTTGACTGGGCCAGATTCTCTCGAAAGACCAGAGCCTATGCCTACCATGGAGTTTTGTTTGTGCTGACCATGGCCATTTGGGGAGGAGGTTATGACTTTCAGAAACAATTTACTCGCGCTGATAACGATGCCGGCACCCTGGTGGCCATGGACTGGACCGACGGTGCTTACATTGGACCAATGTTCCTGTACATTTTTTACGGAATGTTTGATGCCATCTGGCAAACCTATGTCTACTGGCTCCTGGGAGCTCTCACCAACTCTTCTCGTAAGTTAGCCTTGTATGCCGGTTTCTACAAGGGAATTCAGTCCGCCGGAGCTGCCATTGTATGGCGTCTTGATGCCACAGGTACTGAGTACATGAGCATTTTTGCTTCGTCCTGGGCTCTGCTTGCGGGCTCCCTGGTGTTGGCCATTCCAGTGGTGCTCCGAGTCAAGGAGACCACCGATCCAGAAGAGGATGCCATGTTCACCGAAGATGGCGATACACCAGTCCAGGCTGGGGACCCTAACGCTGTTGTTGAAACAGAGAAGGCATGTTCAAAGACTCAAGAAGTTTGAGCTAGATGACAAGTTAGCATTTTCCGATTATTAATGTAATGAGAGCATGAACTTGATGATAACAAATAACAACAATAACAACAGATAATAAAAACAGGGGTTAGAGGGAGAGTTACAGTCCAGTAGCCATTGCTTCGTACCGTGGAGAAGTATGCTCGTAAGAAGACATGAACAGGTCCTCTTGATGATTGGCCAGATACTTTAGCATGTCCTCGAGATGGCGTTTCAGATAGCCTACACCTTGTTCATCCATATTTGTCTGAGCAATCAGACCAGGAAGCGCCACGAACAATCTAAGCAAGTGTTCGGCACCGTAGATTTCGCTCATGGCTTTGTCTGGGTGTGCCTTACGAGCCTCCAAGTACTGTTGACGTTCGAATCGGTACAACAAGACATTGCCCAGCGAACGATCAAAGTACAACTTCAGACCTGACAGGACTTCATCGAAAATATCGGCCTCCGCGCTAGTCTTGCGTTTTGGAGCAGCTACTGCTCGGTACTGCTTGAGAATATCCACCACATTGGGAGATCGTGGCAGGGACACCAAGGTATGGTCCTTTGTGACATATTCCCAATCATCTACCAAACGGGCCTTGAGTGAATCAGGAACCTTGATTGCAATTTCGGGCCGTCGCATGAAATCGTCCTCCTTCTCCAGATCAGCATCTTGATGACTAGCACCACCCCTTCGCTTGACTGATCTTGTCGATGCAGAAGGAGGAGCATCGCTTTCCTTTCTCTTAGTTCCAGCGGTGGCAGAGCCCTCGGATGGAGAAGGCGACCCAGCGCGGCCGCCGGAACCTGCTTTTTTGCGGGACAGGGCCGCTAGAGCCTGCTGCTTCAGCTCTTTTTGCATTCTAATGTTCTCCTCATTCCATTGAAGAATGCGAGACTTGTCCACCCATTCATCCCAAGTAGACTTCCATCCTTTGTAATGAACAAAGTACGCGTAATCATCTGTCATATCTTCAGGAAGGTCCTTAGTAGACACGTCCTTCTCTCCCGCACCAGATTCCTTGGTCTTTGCCTTTTTTAATACGGGGTCATAGATTTTAACAATCTTAGCTTCGTACAACAGAGGTCCATGGTACGCCAGGCATCTGGCGTTGAGCGCGAATTCGGCCATCTCAACCGCAGGTCTGTTCTGTCGGTCGGTTGGTGAAAGGCTAAAGCCAGGGATGATGGAAAAGTTCAATTTGTCACCTACTGCAATATAATAAATTATTTCATACTGCACAGGAGACTATTAAGGAAACAACCCAGATTATATCATTTAGTCAGTGAAATGATAGTAAAGAAACAATACTTGCTTCGTTAAAGTATGGATTCTGAGAGAAAGGTGAACACTTTGTGGTTCGTGTTCGGAAAAAAACAGCATAGGGGGGAGTTGGTAACTAAATCCGTGTATGAAGTGGATGTAGTTGATGGGCGCATTGATACATAGAAATAGAAGTAGTAATTGAGCAAGAAAAACCGAACGGTTAACCAAAGGGATGCTAATCTGGCCACAATTGTGCCCGGTAAAAACTGGTCATAAACCCGGCCCAACCGACAGATGTAGTGTGTCGAGTCACGTCATGAGCCGCGCCGCGAAATTTCTGGGCTCCTGGAAGACTGAGTCAGAGAGTGGGTTTGCCACGACACTTGCACTCTCGAGACCAACCCGCAGTCGAGATGAATACACCAGATATCCCCGAGAAGCGTGAAAAGGCTGATGTGGTAGTTGTGGGTGCAGGATTGGTAGGATGCCTTGCTGCTCTGGCAATGTCAAAGCGGGGCCATCAAGTGCTGGTGATGGAGAGCCGCCCGGATCTTCGACTTCCCGAACAGCGACAGCTGTCTAGTCTTCGCTCCATCAACTTGGCAGTATCTTCTCGAGGAATTTCCGCCATGGAGTCAATTGACCCTGAAATGGCCCACCGTGTGTTGCAGCACCTGATCCCAGTTCATGCAAGAATGGTCCACGATCTGGAGGGCCGACAGTCGAGCCAGAACTACGGACTCCATGGAGAAACTATCAACTCAATTGATCGCGCGCAGATGAACCGTCTGATGCTGGACGAACTAGACGCTGACCCACGAATTACAGTGCGATTCCAGCACCGACTTGTCGGAGCTAAGATGGGCCAGGACCCTAATCAGCTACTGTTTTCTACTGGCAAAGATCAAAAGACTGTTGGAATTGAGTGTGCTATTGTAGTTGGTGCCGATGGCTCCTTTTCACGCACCCGAGATCAACTTCAGAGAGCGGTGCGAATGAACTTTACCCAACAGTACATTGATCATCTGTACTTGGAACTGCGAATCCCAGCCTCTAAAGACGGAGATTATGCCATTAGTCCCAATCATCTTCACATTTGGCCCCGTCATGAGTACATGCTCATGGCTCTGGCTAACAATGATGGGTCTTTTACCAGTACAATGTTTGCGCCAAAGCACCTATTTGAAGCTCTAGACACCGAGGAAAAGTTCTTGTCCCATTTCGAGAATCAGTTCAAGGACGCCTACGATATGATTGGCAAGGACGCTTTGGCTCTCGCCTATAACAATAATCCTCGAGGCTCATTGGTGTCAGTCACTTGTGACCCATACAATTCTGACGGAAGGGCCATCATCATCGGAGATGCTGCGCATTCAATGGTGCCATTCTATGGCCAGGGAATGAACTGTGGATTCGAGGATGTGCGGGTGCTTATGGAGCTAATAGACAAGAACAATGGCAATTACGAATTGGCATTCAACGAGTATACAGAGGTGCGACGGGATGATCTCAAGGCAATTATAGATCTGGCCATGAGAAACTATGTGGAAATGAGACATTCGGTCACTTCTTGGAGGTATCTGCTGCGCAAGAAGGTAGACGCACTTCTCACTACCGTGCTGGGAGACAAACGGTGGATTCCCATGTACACAATGGTGTCTTTTAGACCTGACATCAGCTACTCTCAGGCAGTTGTACGCGACCAATGGCAGACCGGTCTGCTAACCAGAGTAGGCCGGTACTTTGCACTAGGAACTGTGTATGGCCTGGGATTACTAGCACCGCGCCGGTTCCGTGGCCTGACGCTGTTGGCCATCATGTATTTCAGTCGTAACATTTAACCGTAGAACAACAACACTAACCATGAACAAGACAAGATTTAAACTAATGTTTCAATTGGCATTGTTATATATAATTACAGCCCATTTCTCTAGTTGAGAATGTCGGCATCGCGCACTCCCCACCAGGCGAGGGCTCCAGCCAGTCCAGCAGTGTCAATGAGAGCCTCCACAGTCTCACCGACCAGAGTATCCAGAGGTCGTCTGTCCACAATGGCGTTGGTCAGAATGGTAGGCAGGGCCGAGATGACAAACACCAGTCCTCCCACGCACGAAGCAGCCTTGACGGTGGTGGCGCCGCACTTGTTAAGGAGAATGGCAATCGCATAAGAACGCAAGGCCGAAGTGACAAGCTGCGACGAGTTGATGCACACAGCGCTGGCGGCCTCTCGGGATCGCAAAAACTCCTCCTTAGTGTTGGCAGATCGAGCCTTCTTGCAAGCAGCTCCAATGACAGGAGCGGACACAATGAATGAGCTCACGTGGGAGAAGGCAGTGCCGAAGGCAACAGCGCTAGGCTTAATAGCAGGAAGGTACACCATTGTTAAACAAGAGACAAAACCAAGTTGGACCTAAGAAACTTTCTTCAATGTGGGTAACAAAATATGGGGAGTGGGTGGCTAGCCCCCTATTTATACCTTTGTGCCTTTGTTGCTCCTGTGAGCGGTCGCCATCGATTCCGCGGCGCGCGGCTGGACAGCAACTGTGGAGAGCAAATGTGGCAAACCCATTGTCTTAACAATGATTGGTCCTTTGGCGTACGGTCGGTCTAGTAGAAAGGTTGTAACACGAGATTTATCGAGGCATACAATCTAAAGTAAACGACTACATACTTCAATCTCTACGTAACCTCAACAGCCCATCTTCCGGAATCAATCGATCTTCATCCCCATGGAGTGGGCTGATTTCCCATCTCTGTCGGCCACGTTTCAGGGCCTTTACTCGACTCTGGCGCGGCTGGACAACGATAATTATGACATGCAGGTCAATGGTACGGTTCGTTCTAGAATATGGCAATTTGTGCGGTTGGCCCGGCAACTACGCGGTGAGGCACGCGAGACTCAAGACAAGTATCGGCTGGTGCTGGAGGCGCTGCAGGACCTTCGACAACGCTACGAAAGAGAGCTGGAAGCTATTAATCGAGGAGATGAAGAACAGCTCTAAATCGCTGTACTATTTTGTTGAAAAATGTTGGCTGTAGCCGGCTGGTAATTGGTTGCCGAGAATTGCTGATCGTGGCTAGTTCTCTCAGCTGTTTCTAATATGCTTGCCATTTATGCACGTCCAAGTGTTACGCTTGCTGGCTGAAAAATTTCAGTTATAGTATCAAACTAACCTATTGCTATGCTGATCGTTAAGGCCACCAAACCCCCTAGATCCCCGATATCCCCGACGCCATGACGAAGGTTATGAGTGGGCTCGGCATTTAGATGTCAATGAGAACTATACCTACTCCAGTTGTGAAAAGTTAATGATGAGTCGAGCTACAACTGCAATTCTCAGCAAAATCCACTATCTGTTCACGCTCCTTTATTGACAAGACGCTGCACTACCTTCCCTTGACGATTCGTCACTCAACTCGCTATTTGAAAAGATCCATCTACAAGAGGGCATCTCCCTTACGGGAATACTTGAGTGAAATACTGGGAACTTTTCCAATTACCTGGGCTCGGGTATATTGCCAACGGATCGATCTATCGTGCCTCCGAGGCCCCCTTGCTACCTGCCACAGCACTGCTAGTAGGGCCTTTCTACAAAATAAGGCAGCTAAACTCCTTGTTCATGATCATAGATCATGCTAAAACCTAGCTACGATACTCTACCAACTACGGTAGCGGCAGCGATGCCGGAGGGTATGTAGCCAGGTAAGCCGCACTCCACTCTTATCTTATCTAACTAGCTAAGTCTAAGACGGTCGAGTGACAGCCAACCATCCAAAAACTTGAAAAATCTGTACCACGTTGCTCAAAAACGTACGTTTGTATAGATATCAACTCCATAAAGGTATTCTTTGAATATCAGATCAATCTTCAGCCTGCTCCAATATTGCTAACGATGGCCAGTACTCACCACTGATATCGCCTTCGAGTAGGGGAATGTTGGATAATTCTCATGAGTCAATTCATTCATGAGTATACAGCGAATGCATTATATATTCGTGCAATTCACTTAAAGGAATTCTGGTATTGGCAGTCTATGGAGCTCCCCTGGGGAAAACTGCAATCGAGACAATCTAGAGACCGAGCCAATTTGTAACTTTTTCGACCGTTTTCCACAATGGGGACAATTTCGTTTCCCAAAATCGTTCAGTAAAAAGATTATATGAAGGAACAGCCTGATGCTGGTTGCGTCCCTGTCTACACTCATGATATTATTGAAGCCCTAGGTATGACCCCTAAGTACAATCATAGAATGTACAGTTCTCCTGAGACATACTCCGTGGTCATCCGTAACTTCGATCTGACGATGGACCGGGTGATTGAGCTGACACGCAAATTGGTATGCGAACAGTATCTGTTAACCAGAGACGAACTGCTCCCGGTAGAAAAATGAAGAATAGTGCTTCCCCCTTGCAGAACAAATTCTTGGATTCCTTAACAAACTATCGACGCACGTTCTCTCCGAAACAAGGATTAGAGGAGCAACCTTGTAGGCATTCAGTGATCCTTTGGGATGGATTAATGATACAATTAGTTTGGCTGTGGACAGAATTATTCCGGTGGAACAAATGAATCCCCGCCAAGTACAACTCCCGCCAGACACCGTGAAAAGCAGAGCCATTGGCAATCCTGCGAACCAATATAGTAATTCAAGCCCATATCATTGAAATTCAATGGTAGCGCGATGAAAGAAATTGGAAGAGCTCAAAAACTAGCTACCTATTCACTAGTGGTAATAAGATTGCATCGCCCTGACCATGCCGGCAATCGGTCTGATGGCCGCGATAATAACCAGCACCCAAAGAATAGTGCCAACGCTACCTCACCGAGTTAACTGCATATTGACTACAGTGATTTACCATAAATACTAATATAGTAGAGTGTACTGCAAATCGTAGGCTTCATAAATTCCCTCTCGGCGCAGTATTCCCACTGTGAACGCTTCAGCCCCTGGGCACGGCTTGCTGTCCGGTTGATCTGGTTCGGAGCCTAGCTTTGACACAAAATCAGACGTCTTCCGCTGCCTAGAAATCTACGGTCACGTTCCAATGGAGTCACCGTTATCTCGTATGGAGAGAGGCACTCTGCGGCCCAAAGTATTGGATCTCATAGATTCTGTGTTTGGGCCAAATGCTTCTACGGAACCCAAATCGGACGGGTTCTGGGAAGAGTTATTCCTGCTTCCGAGTAACCCAGGCCTGTATACAGCTATTGACACTCTGTCCAGGGATCAGCTACTATCATACAAGGCAAATACCCAGCAGTTCTTTTTGAGAGCCACTGCCCGTCTTAAGACCGACCCGGATCCGGACAATATTCTTCGTAACCTTTCTCACTTTCTACGGGCGGTATTTGCAAAGCAGTTTGTATCTCAGTCCTCTGAACTTATCTCTATTCTCGCAGGACTGAACAACGTGGACAAGGCGTTTTACAATCTCATTGACGGATTGGACACTATTTTGTGCTCTTCGCATCCACTCTCTACCAAGGTCAATGCCATTCGAACATTTACTATTGCTGTCGGGGGTTCTTATCAAACATCTTTGGCGCCTTATTTCATCAATTGCCCCAAAGACATGTTTTCATCTCTGATAGATTTCATCCGTTCTCCTGATGCCGATTTTTATGTTGGTGATGCGTTTACTCTGGTCGGTGTCTTGGCCTCTTTTGACAAGTTTGATGCTCCTCATAACCCCTACCGAGGCAGATTGACGGACTTCGTCGACCAAGCTACCATGACCAAGATTTCCCAGTCTTCCGGTCATGTGTGGAAGATTTGCCTTGATAATTACCAATCATCTTCTTCCAACCCATCGGGAGCCTCAACTGCTCCGGGAACCGGATCAAACACGCCTACCGGCAAGTCGCCCTCACCTTCACCTCTGTCAATTGCATATTTTCTAGGATTTAGGTCGGCGACCCCTCAAAATTCAGACACGACATCGACGAATAACGACAATATCCCCCACAAAACAATCTCTTTGATGCTCGCCATCTATGAATTTGTCTACGCAAACAAGCTCTTTGCCCGCCAATTTTTAAAGGCGCCTCCCTTGACTCAAGAAAAAGTACATTCTGCTTCGTCAGAACCCTCATTTGTTTTGTTCCTGCAATTATGTTCCTGGTTGGTGCAGAACGAGCATGTGTCTTCTAGAGCATCTGCCTATACGCGTATTCAGTTACTCATTCTTAGGTTGCTGATAGAAAAGTCTGGGCAAGAGTTGTTAAGTGATGAATGTCGCACTACTGGCCTAAACCTTGCCAGGCTGCGCAATCCAATGCTCCCTCCTTATGACTCCAAAAAATCTCGCACGCTCATGGAGGGTGTCTTAGACTGCCTGCAGCTATGCATTCGTCATAATATGCGCACCAAAGAAATGGATTATCAGATGTATCAATTGGCCATGACGTCGCTGGTTCAGGCTTTGGCATATTTTAGATCGGCTCGGGCTCGCATAGATTATCATTGGGACGAGCTATGGAAGACCCTCATGTCAATCATTCGGTTTATTAACTCCCATGTCCTAGAGTCCACATCTCCCCAGTATCCTTCTCAGGTTCAGTGTGGGCACCTCCTGATGCTCGCCCTTGCTATATGCCTGATTGATGGTGAGGACGCTATTCTCGGACATGATTGGCACTATCACGATCTTATTTACAAGCTAATTGCTTCTGAAAAGGACATTGACAGGATTATTAACTTGTTGCCTTCTGAAACAGCCCCTGCGACTGCTGTGATTTCTAACGCAATCATCCATTACAAGTCAGTTGTCTCTGACACCTCTTCAGCCAAAAAAGTGTCAGAATCAATCAAGACGGCAACGGCCACCAAGCCAGCTAACCTGTCCCAGTTTGTTACTTCGTTCTCGGAAACTGACAGACAGACGGTCTCTATCTTGCTGTATGGCGAGAGCCTGCCAAAGTTCCGCGAATCTGATGAGCGTCTCTTCTTCAAAAGATTTACGAGACAGGTCCTATCCGACATTCAGAGCTTGTACACGTAGACGTACATAGCAAAAACAATAGAAGTAACTACAACGATGCAACTGCAACAACAAAAAAATAGTTAAATTATGATGCTTGACTGTTAACTGCCAACTCCATGATAAGCCTAGTAGAAAGGTGGAGGAAAGGATATGCCGAGAACGAGTCGAACTCCTGTAGACGTCGTTTGATGTTACGCCCACTAGTATCTTCCCATCCGTCAAACTTAAAGTCCACCAAGTAATTATTCTGTTCCAGTTGATACAATTGAATGCGCATCTTCATCAATTCCGTCTCTTCTCCCTTTGCGTCTTCATTATCACCCTCTTGAGGCACGTCGTATTTCCAACGGGCATGGATAGTCCACAGATCGTCATCATTTCCTAGAGGACGGGCCCATTCTGCACCCAAGTTTTTGAGAGCTCTGTAAATTTCTCCCATTACATCCAGAGGGTATGATCGGGACCGAATACCGAAATGCCATCGGGTCTTTGATTTCTTAGTTGATACTGGGTTCAGTTTTTTCATCTGACTGGGACCGTTGGCCTGCATGTTAGCTCTGTGGAATGCTGGCAGAGATGAGGGCAGGATAGCAATTGTAGTATCTGGAGCTACAAATCCTGGCCCCGGACCCTGGGCAGCATTGGCTGCAGTCGAAGTATCAGTCTGAGATCGTCTGCGACGTCCCTCGCCACTATCGAAACCTACGGCAGCTGGAGTGCCAGCATCAGAAGTACCGGTCATTGGCGAACCAACATTGCTTGCAGACGCCGCGAGATATTGATCGACCTCATCTGCCTTTCCTCGGAGCTTGTCATCTCTAAGAAGTGCATAGGCGTCTCTAATTTCAGAGTTTTCATCTCCACGGAGTAGAGCCTCGTAAACTTGCTCCTTATCATATCCCATTGTTCTGGAGAGATTTGTTACCAGACCGTCATCAATTGCTGTATCGTTCTCATCAGGGGCATCTGGAAGCAAATACTCAGCCAGGTTGACTCTGAACCATGCATCCTCCATGATTTGTTGAACAGTGATACGATTCAGAGGGTTAACCACCAACATTCGCTGAAGAAGGCTCTTGGCTCCGGGAGACAGGAAAGAGGGAAGAGAGTAAACTCCGCCTGAAATCTTCTTGAACAAGACGGGAATGAATTCATCATCGAACGGTAGACGTCCACAAAGCATGACGTACAGGATAACACCACAAGACCACACATCAACCTCTGGTCCAGCATACAATTTACCAGAGATGACTTCAGGGGCAGCATAGTTGGGGGATCCACAAGAGGTCTTGAGAAAGTTTCCATCAGTCATGATATTGGACAGACCAAAGTCAGCAATCTTTACGTTAAGATTGTCATCCAACAAAAGGTTCTCAGGCTTGAGATCTCGATGAACAATCTTATGACGGTGACAGTACTCGACGGCGGAAATGATCTGTTGAAAGAATCTTCGCGCCTCATCTTCGGGCATCTTGCCCCTCTGAACAATGTAATCGAACAGTTCCTTACCAGCAAATTCCATTACCATGATGATCTCATCCTTCGATTTAATAACGTCGTAAAGCTTGATAATATGAGGGTGTCGGAGCAAACGAAGGTAAGAGATCTCTCGTTCAATCCGTCCTTGCATGTCCGACTTTGCCAATGTTTTCCTGTTGATAATCTTGAGCGCGACTCGATTGTGGGTGGCCATGTGGTAGGCCAGCTTGACCTTTCCAAATGATCCTTCTCCAAGGGTCTTGATAATCTGGTATCTTCCAATACGACCCCTGGAGCCGCCTACCGCGGGCATGACGTCCATGTCGTCCATTGTTCGGTGTCTGGTTCAGAATGGCCAACAAGGCTGTCGTCGTCGCTTGGTTGATACCCGCGGTTCTGGTCACCCATTGTCAAACTTTGTCAGCCGCACACACGAACCTGACCTGACCTGATAGTTGTGCCATAATATTGTATATAATGATAAATGCCACTTAGACTTTCCATCTTCAATTGGGCACGTTAGTTGGTAATATATATCACCAGATTCCAAAAGCTATGTACAATTGTACAGACGCCATACAGGGAATGTATAACGTGTCGTGCGAGCGCGGGTGTGCCATCATGATTGATGTGCCATGATTGTGCTTTCGCACGGAGCCAATTGAAGATTTCAGCTCCCAGCTCCCAGCTCTCAGTAAGATGTGTGTGACAATTGTGCTCACAGTTGTATTCTTCTAACGTCTATGTGCCACTGACACTTGCTCTTTCCCCGCACATGACTCTGAGTTCTCTTGTGCTCCAACACTGTGCCCGCACGTACCCACTAGAGAGCGAAACCCTACCCAGAGCTGCAGGATGAATAATACCCATCGGTAAACGGAGATTACAAGGTCCGTCTAGAGGGGCCCTGGTAAGAACGATCGGTGCATTACGGTTCCTGTTTGATTCAAACTATGTACAACCCCCAACGGCTCGGTTGTCAACTTGTTTCCGGACGTCCGTATGCCGCAAAAATCTGCGGCTCGGTCCCTTTTCTGACTGAGGTTAAACTATGGTTTACTCGCAGCCTGCATATCACTTCCCCATCCCGTGTGTTTTTGGTGGCATGCTCAAACCGGCACCGATTCCCGTGCATGAGTCACGGCGGACTTAAGGCCGATTAGAAACTTCGATTAGACTCGGAATGGCTGGCTGCCCGAGGCCCTGAAAGGGGAGCAAAGGGTCCAACGGTGGTTCATCAAATGCTGGAGAACGAATACAGTCAAACTGCTAGCCGTGGGCAAGCGTTGAGGGTAAAACGCAAATTCAAATAACTGGAAATACTGTCTTGGCCGACAAACAAGGTACCGATGACTGCGAATCACAAGGGAGCTCCCTTCAGCGGGTTTAAGTAACGATGGTCTACTTGCTATTGACTCCTTTAGGATCGGAAATCCGATGCTCTTCTCCTTACCGTCGGCGAATTGCTAAGTCTCCTATTTTTGTTTTGGTTGCCGGGTCTGCGATGCCGGAGGAAACAGGTTACCGTTTCTTTTTCCGGATTTTTTCTTACTTTTTTAGTCGAACTTCCGATCAAATATAAAAGGATAAGCGCACCCGTCTGATAAAAAAAACATTGATAACAAAGCTTGTCTATACTAGAAGTTTGCGTTTGCTACAAGAGCGACTATATACCCGTACCGAAAAACAATGTCGGACAACGATTTTTCGAGTACTAGCAAGGAAGAGCATGACCCTTCGGCTCTGGAGAAAGGACCAGAACAACCCCCTGAGGGATACACAGCGGAACATGCTGACAACGAGGCAGCCGATGGGGCCCCATTAGCTCTGCGGCGAACTCAGTCCAGGACGTCGCAGGAAGGAGATCTGATTGCCAGAGTGCTCAGTCAATCTTCCCTGAGCTCTCGCCTGTCCCGACGAGATGCCAAGACTCCTTTGCCAAAGATGGGCGGAGGAAGACCTTACCCACCGGACTTGCCTCAAGACAGGGAACAGTACAAGGTTGACTTTGACGGACCCGATGACCCAATTTTCCCCCATAACTGGAAAATGACTAAAAAGGTTGTAACTTGTCTCGTTCTTGGTTATACCACCATGGTAACTGCCTGGGCCTCTTCTTCGTTCTCCGCTGCAATTCCTTATATTTCTGCTAGCTATGGAATTGGCTCAGTTACTGCTACTCTGGGAATGACCCTTTACGTTTTGGGTTTTGCTACTGGACCCGTTGTCTGGGCCCCTCTTTCAGAGTTATATGGACGAAAGATGCCAATTCTTATTTCTATGCTTGGTCTCACTGCCTTCTCATTTGGTACTGCTGTTGCTAAGGATGTACAGACAATCATGCTCACTCGATTCTTTGGAGGTGCTGTTGGATCGGCTCCGTTGGCTGTAGTGGCAGCAGCATTTTCTGATCTGTTTGGTAATGAGACCCGTGGACTTGCCCTATGTGTTTTCTCAGCCACTGTGTTTGTAGGACCAATGCTGGCCCCCATTGTGTCTGGATTTATTGCCGATTCTTACTTGGGTTGGCGATGGACCGAGTACATTACTGGTATCATGGCCGGTTTTGCCTTGTTTTTGGACGTTTTCTTCTATACCGAGAGTTACCACCCTATTATTTTGGTGAGCAAAGCCCAGGAGCTTCGCCGTCGTACTGGTAACTGGGGTATCTTTGCTTCTCAGGAGTCTGTCGAGCTGGACTTGCATGGAATTGTTGTCAACAATTTGGCTCGACCTATTCTGATGCTTTTCAGGGAGCCCATTCTGCTCATTATTACAATTTACACTGCCTTTGTTTACGGTATTCTGTACTTGCTGCTGGAAGCGTACCCCATTGTATTCATGGAGGGATATAAGATGACGGGTGGTGTAGCTATGCTTCCGTACCTTGCCATTGCAATTGGTGAGGTCATTGGAGGTCTCGTCATGGGACTATTCCTTGAGCCAATCTACCTCAAGCATTTGAAGCGGAATGATAATAAGCCTGTTCCAGAGATGCGATTGCTTGGTGCCATGCTGGGAGCTATGGCTTTCCCTATTGGAATTTTCTGGTTTACATGGACTGGACAGTACCATGAGCAGGTTCACTGGATGGCTCCCACCGCTGCAGGAGTGTTCATTGGATTTGGTCTGTTGTCCATCTTCTTGGGTTCGATTAACTATATCGTTGATACATACTTGGTGTTCGCTGCCTCTGCTATGGCTGCTAACACTTTTCTGCGATCAGCCTGTGGTGCCGTTTTCCCTCTGTTCGCTCCAGCAATGTTCCATAACTTGGGTACAAACTGGGCTGGTACTTTGATTGGTTGCATTGCAATTCTTCTTATGCCCATGCCCTTCTTGTTCTTCAAGTATGGAAAGAAGATCCGTCAGAAGTCCAAGTATGCTTTTGACCTCTAATCTATGAGCAGAAGGACATGAGCACTGCATTTACTAATAGTACTACATAGTGTGTAAAAATCCTAGTAATAATAATTAATTCTCTTAAATGTCCAATATGCTCCTTAAAGAGAGACGAAATGGTCCGCTTTTGTTAACGTCTACTCCGTATAATAAATAATACACTATCTCTAGAGGGCACTTAGTTCCCCACACTAGAGGAAATGGCCTTGCTAACATCAGATAACCGGAACACTGGGCCAAATCCACCGCACACTGCCAATGGCTTGAGGTACTCCATGACCGCTTGAAAGTCAATGTCGTCTGCCCTTTCATGTTCAACAAGGTACTGCCATACCGCTCCAGCACCCATCATGGTATCGTCGTTGTCCTCATAGACAACGTACGTATCCTTTGGTCCCTTGCTATCATGACCTGCAGTGAGGGACGACACATAGTACTCAGCGCTGGGAAACGTGGGAACTGCTTGAACTACTGGGGGAGCCGGTCCAGGTGCTGACTGCTTGCGGCTAGCAATGATCTCGTTTTCTCGTCGCAGCAATTCTAGCTCCTGCTTCAATCGATTACGCTCCTCCTCTGACTCGGTGAGCTGAGCTTCTAGTTTCTTGAACCTCTGCTCTTTTCGCTCTCGGAAAGCCCGTTGGGCAGCTCGATTTTGAGCTTTACGACGAGCTTCCGAGTCGGCGCCACCCACTATGGGGGTCCCTGGGTTCCCGTTGTTACTATCTCCCGAAGATGATAGTATTTGGCCCCCAAAGGCACCTCCCATATTCATGTTAACCGGGTCACCATGCTCTCCAAAGCACTCGTCCAGAGATCGGCCAAATTCGTTGACAGAGGAATGGGAGTTACTCTGAGGAGAAAGCCCTTCAGGGCCCCGAGACGATCCAGAGGATAGGTTAGGATCGTTTTCAAAAAACTCCGTGTCCATGTTGTCGAAGTGGAGAGGTTCTGGCTCCACTTTGGGTGCAGCAGTGTAGTTTGCGTAGTCCATCATTGGATTGATGGCGGCCATGTTTGCTGAGGTCGGGGGGTTCGGGCAGGCACAACAATACAGGCGGAAAACGCTAAAAAATGCTTGAATGTGTCAACGACTGCGGTCTTCTTGCGGGCCGTCTAAACTACCGACTTGTTAGTGCTGCTCCTGTATCTGTTGGACAGAATAGTGTGCTAAGTGGCTGCGGGTTGCATTGCTATTTTGCACATCTTGGGAGCGGCTCAAACCGTTACGTGCGGCTGCGAGATCTTATGCACGACGAGAAGTAATGAAATTCGTGGAATACATAATTGAGAAGCATGAGCAAAAATGACCATAAAATCTAGCTAGACTAACTTGTTGTTTCGTTATCAGGAGGGCCACGGTTGTTAGAGGGCCCCTCGGTAGGTGCATTATCGTCAATGTTAACAATGGGGCCAGCAGAGTCCTCCGCATGATGCTCTGCATTGTCACTGGGATTGGAATCGTCGAGCACTGGATCATTGTCAGTATCGCGATCATGAAAGGGCTCTAAAAGAGGTGTCTGTTGTTCAAGATCACGATCCATTGTACTTGATGCTGAGGTTCGGTTTTGATTGCGCCTCCAGCGTTTGATTAGAGGAGTGGTCTCACAGACCCTAGTCACATCCTGCTTGCAAATGGGGCACGTTTTTTTGCGACAGACAAGCCATCGACGGATACAGTTGACATGGAACTCATGGCCACAAGGCAGTCTCATGACCTTGGAGAGTCCCGGTATAAATTCCTCCAAACATACAATGCATTCGTTGCCGGACACCCAATGCTTAGTATCAGCCAGCCCCGAAGTGTCTTCTCCCCACATGCGGGTGGGAAACTTATCTACTACTGACTTTGGAGCCCGTTCCTTCATCATCTTGTATCGCCGGTGGAACAGTAGCATACCGTATATTATAGATAATGAGCACAATGGCGACACCAGTAGGAAGATCAGGGTGTCAGCCACAGTACTGCCTTCTGTTCCTCCACGAATAGTGACCGAATCTAGCTTTGAAAGCATTTCATAACTTTCTCTGGTAACAAAAAACGATGGCACGCGAGCGCGATCCACAGAATCCTGAGTGAACATTGTCACCAGCCCACGGCCCCGTACGTTATCTCCCACCACCACTGCTATCGCTCCTCGTGTCTGCAAGCTAAGGACCTTTTCATAAAACTCACATCCACCTCGTAATACCACTGCTACATGTCCCATCAAGTCAGACCCTTCTTCGATATGAGAACACGCCATCCCGTTGACAACCTTAACTGGGCCACTAAGAGAAGTAACGTTGGGCTCTAGGGGCAGCTGAGGTCCAAACATAGCTGGCCTCGCAGCCACTGACACGTTGGACCCCTCTGGGCCACAAATCTCCGCATTAAGGGGTACCAAAACTGGCACTGGAGTACCGCTCACCTTGATCAGAGCATCTAGACCTGCAAACAGAGAGCCTGCGCTAATTAACAAGACCATGGTGAACGCCAACAACAAAGCCCACAATCTTGTAGGAGTCATGATAAATCAGGGTGTAAAATCCTGTCAACAATCAACTACAGAGCCTTATGGCTCCTCAGCAATTAGAAGATAGGGAAAGCAATCCAAGTGTCTACCGTAGGCTTTTTGAAAGATGCAAGATAGGGGGGCGATAAGCCGCGTGATGCACCTGATATAACTAGTTAATTTATTGTTACAACCACTCTAATTAGCTAAACGGTATTGACAATGTTGGACGCATTCTGGAGGGCCTCCACCATCTTCTGGCACTCCTTACGTCGCTGAGTAGTGAATTCGTTCTCCTTGACCAGATCTTCCAATCCGTCCGTTCTGTACAACTGCTCCAGGAGCTCCTGCTGGATCTCCTGCTTGGATCGCAGAATGAGACTGTAGGTGATGGACTTTGGCACCAAGTCCGCTACTGTTCGCTGAACAATACCAAAGTACGAGGAGATGAGCAATTTAATGACCTCAGTCTCCATGGTCTCTCGTTCGGTCATTTGTCCAGAAGCTCGTAGCACTGCAGGAGGGGACTCCATCGCGGCCAGGCGCTTCTTATTCTTGGATGCAAAAAAGTTGCTGAAGAAGCCTCCAAATACGTCATCGTTCTTGGGAGTAGCATTCTGGGCATTCTGCTGGTTAGGCAGAGGCTTGCCGGTCTTGGGATCTAACTGCACTGGCTTGGATAACTGAAGTCTCTCGGAAACAATGGACATAGCCTGGTTACCCTTGAGCAAGTCAGGATGGGCAGTGTTAATGTAGCTCTCCTCCATGCTGACAATGTCGCACACAAGCTTGTTAGTAGGCACTTGGGCCTTTCGTAAAAAGGAAATGAACACCTGTGAAATCTTGTCCTTGAGGTTGGGGTACCGGTTGAAACTGGGCTTTGTCAGAATCTGAGTCAGAATTCGCACTAGCTCATCGTACACCAAAGTGACACACTTCAAACTAGGGTCTTCAAAGCGCTTGATTTGCTTCTTGACAAGGAATTCGAACGGGGCCGTGCCCACAAAAAGAGCAGGTGATTGACCAGCGCTATTGTATAGAATAGTTCGAATGTCCACGTCCTTGATCTGGTCAAACGGATCCAGGGCCTTGACTCCGTTGTTGAAGATTTCATGGAATACAAAGCTAATTCGTGCTCCTCCGCTGAGCTCCTGAGAGCTCAAGTCGTTGCCTTTACCCTCCAATACCGACTTGTACTCGTTACAAAATTCTGTAATGGTGGACAAGACCACGTTGGATGGAGATCCCAACTCGGCAGGGCCCAACTGAGCTAGTTCCTGTTGGTACTTTTTCAGAGTGTTCTCAATCTTTTGCTTAATCTCTGGCAGGGCACCCTTGATATGATTGAGCAGAATGCCATTGAGTCGCTTAGCCAGGTAAGGAGTTCCACAGTACTGTGCCTTGGCCCGGTATGACGCATGGTTCGCAAAAAAGTTTTGCTCAAACTCTAGTGCTGATTTGATGGACTTGTTTGTATCTACATCCTTCTGTCCTCGGTTGATCACTGGCACGTAACCAAATCTCAGAGGGATCACTCGGCCACTGAGAATATCTAATACATCCGTTCCTTCATCCATCAGATCAATCTTGGTCAGCACACCCACAGTTCTAGCTCCTTCAGGGTCAACCTCCCGAGCTAACTTGAGTCCATCCGAGTTTGCCAAATCCTGGTTAGCAGCAGTCACCGCCAAGATAATAGCGTTGGGACGGGCAATATACTTGAGGACCATTTCCCGGATCTGTTTCTCAATGTCCTTCGGCTGGTCTCCCACAGGCACCTTAGTAAGACCAGGAAGATCCACCAGAGTCAAGGTCAGCACATGAGGGGAGTAAATGCGAAGGTTAATGGGGGCGGACGAAATCCCAGCGTTTTTGCCTACCTTGACTTCGGTCTCCCGCACAATCTCCTTGCGGATTTCTCCAAAGTCATGAAACTTCTTGCCGGGCAAATGAAGAAACTCTCCCCATTCGTCGTCGTTGGTCTCGTTCTTCTGCTCCAAATCGCCTTCTTTGGCAGTTCCATTCTCCTTGGCCGCCTCGTGGCTTGTGCTTCGGCGGTTAATAAGCTGCAAAACCAGCGGACGTCTGGTAACAATACCAGTTCCTCGAGGCAGAAAGTCTCTTCCTACAATATTCTCTAACACTGAACTCTTTCCGCTCGACTGAGACCCGACAACCGTAATCTGAGGCAGGTCAATGGGGTTGCCTTGAGGCCCCAAAGTAGCCAGGGCATCCTGGAGTCGA
This sequence comes from Blastobotrys raffinosifermentans, assembly GCA_003705705.2. Lineage (NCBI taxonomy): Eukaryota > Fungi > Ascomycota > Dipodascomycetes > Dipodascales > Trichomonascaceae > Blastobotrys > Blastobotrys raffinosifermentans. The sequence goes on from PPJH02000035.1 coordinate 38,565, forward strand.
TTAACGGTACTAATAAGATGCTGGTCCATGGTTGTATCGTTCCAAACAGTAGCTACTCTTTCGCAGCTATCTCAGCTACTATTGCTGATCTGTAGGTTGTGTACGTAGGATTCAGGGTGATTTCAGCCGTCTTCAAAAAAACGGAGACTGTTCAGCGGGTCACTGGATACGCCAATGATAAGAACGCTCAAATCAGCTTTCAGTGCGCGCAATAATTCAATACTGACTCTCTCAGTAACCTGGGGCTCACCGTGTACAATCAATGTATCAATCTGTTCTCTCGTCGGCAGTGTAAGAGTTGGCAAATACGCACAGTGGCGCAGGATCCGGTTATATCATGTGACTAATGCACGTGTATTATAACCACGTGATTTTCATTGTTTTCTCGCCATACGTCCGTCTGGCATGCAATTCTGACCAGTTTTAGTGACTTTGGTGGATTTCGAGGATAATGAGCAAAAAGCAGTGGGGAATCACCCCTCCTATTACGATGGAGGGGTCCAGCCCAGCGGAGGTGGCGCTTAACGACAAACTGATTGCTGAACTCAAGGCTCAGGGATCATTTGAGTCTGAGGCGGAGACCAGGAAACGAGTGCAGGTGCTCAAGATTCTTCAGGAGCTGGCTCAGGAGTTTGTTCGAATCGTGTCTCTGCGTAAGAACATGTCTGAAGGCATGGCGCGGGACGCTGGAGGGAAAATCTTCACTTTTGGTTCCTATCGACTAGGAGTTCATGGCCCAGGGTCCGATATTGACACCCTGGTAGTAGTGCCCAAACATGTTAGTCGTGAGAATTTCTTTGAAGTTTTTGAAGAACTACTGCGTAAACGACCTGAACTGGAAGAAATTGCTGCTGTTCCTGATGCTTTTGTACCGATTATCAAGATCAAGTTTAGCGGTATTTCTATCGATCTTATTTGTGCAAAGCTAGATTTGCCCCAGGTTCCATTAGACTTGACTCTAGAAGATAAGAACCTGCTTAAAAACATTGACGAAAAGGACCTTCGTGCCCTCAATGGTACTCGAGTCACTGACGACATTCTCAGATTAGTGCCTCAGCCTACAGTGTTTAAACACGCCCTTCGAGCGATCAAGCTATGGGCACAGCGCCGGGCAATTTATGGAAATGTCATGGGATTTCCAGGAGGAGTTGCGTGGGCAATGTTAGTAGCTCGAATTTGCCAGCTGTATCCTAATGCTGTGTCGGCAACCATTGTAGGAAAGTTTTTCAATATCCTTACAAAATGGAATTGGCCCCAGCCCGTACTGCTGAAGCCAATTGAGGATGGCCCCCTGCAAGTGCGCGTATGGAACCCAAAAATTTACCCTCAGGATCGGGCCCATCGCATGCCAATCATCACACCCGCCTATCCATCAATGTGCGCGACCCATAATATTACTGCTTCTACTCAAAAGATCATCATGCAAGAGCTCAAACGTGGCGGTGAGGTGGTTGATGAAATTGTCACTGGCAAAAAGACCTGGGCTGACTTTTTTGAGAAACATACCTTCTTCCACCAGTACAAATATTATTTGTCTGTGGTTGCTGCCAGCATGGGAACTGCTGAGGAGCAGCTCAAATGGGCTGGTATGGTCGAGTCAAAGCTTCGATTGCTAGTGCTTAACCTTGAGGTACTTGAAACAATTGATACCGCTCATCCATTTGTAAAGACATTTGAAAAGGAGTACCAGTGCGAATCTTATGAAGAGGCACTCAAGGTCGCCGATGGCGAGGTCATATCCCAGGAAGAACTAGAGCGACGAATGAGCAAGGAGCAAGAAGACAAAAAGGAAGGCGAGGACAAATCAAAACCTACTGTGTACACTACCACGTTGTACATCGGGTTGGAGATCAAGTTGGAAGGTCCTAACAAGCGACTAGACATTCAATATCCATGCCAGGTATTTTACGACATGTGCCGAGCGTGGCCTCAATACGACGAGGATAAGCACAGCATATCCATTCGCAATGTTCGAAACTATGATTTGCCGGATATGGTGTTTGGTGAAGGAGAAACGAGGCCGGTTCGACCCGCAAAGAAGCGCAAGAGAAAGGCCCCAGCGTCAGTAAGTATTAGTTGTTTTACGTCAGGTTCAATTCTCACACAACAGCAGGACGGTGAGCTCAAGCGAGCTAAGAACGCAGAAGAAGATGCTCAACAAGTCGCAGCAAAGGTATAAGTATTTACGGCCAGTCATTAGTTTGTCGTATCTCTAGTGCTTCGGCCTGGAGAAGTATGTAAAACGGCAAGGACCATCGCCGACACCAAAGTATGGTCATTAGAAGAACGACGTAGGATGGTTAGTATTTATAATGACATGTAGTAGTGTTATTTCCAGAAATCATTAGTATATACAAGGGATACAAGGGGTTAGTTACTGAAGTTTAGTTCTTCTTGGACTTTTTTCTCGATTCCTTACTCTCTTCTCCCTTTCGCTTGTCCTTGAGAAGCTTTTCCACAGGAATGACATCCACGCCGTTAGCCCACTCAGCAGTGCGCAGAAGAATGCGAATTTCTCCAAGTAAAACCTCGCGACACATTGCGTTCTTCTCCACAATCACATCGTCCTTAGGGCTCACATTGGGATCACTCTTGGCCTCTTCAACAAGGTCGGACTGATAATCTTGTAGGCGCAGCTCAACGGCTCTTGTCCAGATGTTCCTAGCAGACTCTGTAAGCTGGGCCTCCTCTGCAGTTCTAATTGCATTCTTCACCAGTTTCTTCATTGAAGGTAATGATGAGTTGTCTTGGGTGGCCAACACCTCCAACAAAGACAGTACAACTAAATTGGTCAAATCGGGCTCTCCTGACACTGGCACATCATATGCGTCGTCGTAAAAGGGGAGCACGTCTTCGTCAGCCATGGACTCTAGCTGAGAAATAGCTTGTTTAACTTTCTCCGATGATGACAGTTTGAGGTCTACAATTGCCCGGCCCATGGTTTCAGTAGACACTTCCACCACGTCAAACTCGGTGCCTCCTGCTTCGGCGTAGCCATATCGACGAAGAAGATCGCTGTTAGGAAGCTCACCGTAAGTATTGTACACCTGTTCCCCCTTGGGAATGTCCTTGATGGCTCTCATCTCCAGCACCTTGTGGTTCTTGTCATCATGGCAAAGATTGGCATTGCACAGACGAGTATGAGCATTAAGCATATCAGCCAATGGGACCATGGCCTTAACGCTCAGTTCTTCTTCCTCTTCCTCCTCATCATCGCTGTCTTCACCATTGCTTGTCTTTTTGCCATCCTGGTTCTCAGGTTTGGCGAAAACGTCAAACGAATAGGACATAATCAAGCTGCCCATGCGGTGAAAGCTTTCAACTGATTTTTCTCCCGCTAGTTGAGGGTTGCTGGCAAAAAATGGCTCCAATGCAGCCTTATATTGCTCCTCTGCTTCGCTCTTTCCAATCTTGTCCACTACTGCTGAGCCCTTGAGTAGCTGTCCAGTCTCGGTTTCATCCCAGAACATTGGGGTGTTGAACTGAGTTGGCAGTACATCAAAATAGGGCTTCCAATTCGCAGACTGGTCAATGGTCATCATGTATGCAATAAGATTAATCCAAGGCCCAAAATCCTTCTCAGCGACCAGAGACTCGAACTGGCTGTCGTTGTCAACTGACATGACTGCCTCTCGGGGAATCGTGAACAAGGTCTCGCCCTTTGCAATGTCTTCGACTGCAATCACTCCCCGTCCTTGTCCCTGGCTTCGATAATCATGGAGAGCAATCTTAGGAGATATTTCTACTCCAATGTCTTTCAACCACTGCCAAAATCTTTCTCCAACTTCTTTAAACGACATTCTAATATAATAATCTTCTGATGTTCTGTCGAAGTTTTAGATTTTCAAAGCCTCGAGATCTTGATTACGTAATATTTCCTGCTGGCTGACATTACTCAGACGCGCTGCAGAATCAATTAATATTCATCTAAATAACCAACACCGCGAACCAAACTAATAAACGAGCACAATGAGCGACGAAAACGATGACGAACACCAGATCTGGCTATCCAACAAGGATAAGCTCTATGAAACCATGTATAATCAAAAAATGAAGGTCCCGGCAATGACTTTCCAATGGCTACCGGGGTCCACGATCGAGAAAGATGTAGTTGAGCAGAAGTTTGTGATTGGAACTTACGACGAGGAGAAGATTCATCTTAAGGTTGGTCAATTTGATGGACCCCTTGGCGCCAGCGAGGTTTCTGAAGAACATCACAAACCCAAGACAAAGTACCTACTGGAAATCCCTCACTCTGGAGACGTTAATAGAGCTCGTTATTGTCCCAAGAGACCTAACCTTGTTGCGACCATTAACGACAAGGGACTGGTACAAGTGTTTGACACCAATAAAACTGCTGAAGAGTGTTTGGTTAAAACTCTTCGCCATCACAACCAAAATGGATTTGGGCTCGCGTTTGCCGGTTCATCCTCCACCCTCGCATCTGCTGCCGACGACGGAACCATTGCTTTGTGGGAACTCGACGGCGAAGGCGAAACTCCTATCACTAAGTTCAAGGTTGATTCTGGAGTGAATGATGTAAAGTTTAAAAAGACTGCCCAAAATGTGTTTGGAATTGTTACCGAGTCAAAGACCTTGGCCGTATATGATTCTAGAGGTGAAGAGCCAGTTTTTCAAGTTAAGGACGCTCATGAAGATGCCATCAACAGTCTTGACTTCCACCCAAAAAGCAGTCACCTGCTAGCTACTGCTTCTCATGACAACACTGTAGCTCTGTGGGACGATCGATTCTTGTCCCACAAGCTGCATTCCTTAATGGGCCATTCAGCCGAAGTGACCTCTGTAGAATGGAGTCCATTCAATGATAATGTATTGGCCAGTGGCTCCGACGACAAGAGAGTGCTGTTGTGGGATATCAGCAAGATTGGTCAGGAGCAGGCTCCTGACGACATTGAAGATGGCGCACCTGAGGTTCTATTCATGCATGGAGGGCACATTCATTCTGTCAATGAGTTCAACTGGAACCCTGAGCACAATTGGACTATTGGCAGCGTATCCGGAGATCTCACAATGCAGATCTGGAGGCCCAAGGATGCAATTGTGAATGCTGGAAAAGAGCTGAGGGGTATGTCATCTATCAATGACAATGAATTAGAATAGCTTAACTAGTTGGTTAATAGCTTTCCATTTTCTCGAGCTAATAGATAACTAAAGTTCAATTCACGAAATGGCACTAGTAAGCGGGTATGGGTTTGTGCGGCGCAGATGCACGGCTGGCCGATGGTGAAGGTCCAGGAGTGAAATTTTCGGGCTCCTGCTGCCTTACAGGTACTGAATAAAACATAGAATAGTCCTGGCAGGATGTTAGCATTGAAAAGGGCACCTGTCCACAGTTTGAGTGGCAAGCGATTTGCTTCTACTAAAGTCCCTGTTCAGCTTCTCAAGGATTTCCCCGGTCTGGGATACCGAGGAGAAATTGTTCATGTCAAGCCCGGACGAATGAGAAATGAACTCCACGTTAACAATGGAGCTGTCTATATGGTTAAGGGTGCTGCTCCAAGGATCCCTGTAGTATCTCGAGCAGAAATTGATGCTCGTCGAGCGAAGGAAGAGGAATCGAAGAAGATGAAGGAGCAGAAGGTCCAAGAAAAGCTGGCTCAAGAAGAGCGAGAGCGAGAGCTACAACAACAGCAGAAGAGAGTTAGCCATATGACTAACCTGTTATTCAAGAATCCTGTAGGGTCTTCTGGAGAAAAGGCGGCAGCTGGTGCTGCTTCTGGTGCTGACGCGTATGTACTCTCTGCGGCAATGTCGTCGCTACCCAAAACTCTGCATATCAAATGGACGACCGCCGGCGAGTCTGACTCTGCTTTGGACATTGAGCTTACTACAGTGGACATTGCCAATCACCTCAGCGTCTTGCTGGGTCACCAGGTCAAACCCTCGTACCTCAAATTCGACACTGCCAGTGGAAATGCCATTGATAAGGTAGGCAGTTATCAGCTGTCCGTTATGGTACCAGGCGCTTCTGAAAAGGTGGTGAACATCGCCGTTTCAAGATCCAAGGAGCGAACTGGTTACGATCCCAAGGTGCGAGCGGCCGCTCAGCAGCAGCCCTCGGAGGGAGAGAGCACTCCTTCTCCAAAGGAGAAGCCTGCTTCTTCTGAGAGTACTAACAAACAAACTGGCTTTGCGTGGGAGAATCAGGTAATTACAGACATGGAGGAGCGCCTCAAGAGATAATTATGATCTGGTTACTACTTGTATATATTCATAGCTGTGACATGCAATTCGCGTTGGTCGTTATTAAGCCCATTCATAAACTGAGCGTAACTGTTAGGTAAGTTTGCTTCCGTCCATACCATCAAATCTCGGTAACCACGATGGAGAGGCAATGAGCTAAGCAGTGCCTTTGTAGGTTCCATGATTTCAGCAGGTGTCAGCGATGTGTTATTGACATCAGACTCGTCCACAAACGTGAGCCCACCTTGGCCGGTGCCAGATGTCATGCCCTCATACGTAAGAACATCTTTTCCCAGAGACAGTCGTAATGCCTCCATCATTAGTCGTGTTACCCAAATTTCATTGGAATCGCTGATATTGGCCACGGTCCTGAGCATAGCCAATGCACACAGCTTTGCCTCATAATGTTTCCCGTCGTCCTCATCATCTTCACCATAATCATCGGAGTCATCATCAGAATCGCCATAGTCGTCATCATCTGTTATGCTTAAACTGAAGGAAGGTAATTCTTTTGAATAATTGATCCATCTTTCCAATGTAGAAACTAACTCGTTGATTGAGCTTAGCTTCAGCAGCGTCTCCTTCGCATTATAGTACATCAGCGCGGAGAAAAGCAGCCACCCTCTATTATTGTCACCTGTCGATATGCAAAACGTCGTCAATCCATCCAATAAATGGTCTAGGGAATTGGCTGGAGCGGTAGTGAGCATCACTAGCACAATATTCAAACTCATGTCAATGTTATGCTGAATAGCAGATAGTGGTCCCTCTACGTGGGTACTTCTCTGAGTATTCAAAAAGAGATTAACGAGTGCCTCCGAGTACGGTCGGTTGACTGCGACTTGAGAGATCCCGTATAATGCAAAATAATAGCAACAGGTGGTCAGTTCTTCATCAAATTCTTCGTCGTTTACTCCCCCTACAATAGCTTCGAAGACTGACCACATTTGCGTTGACACCTGGCCGCTACCCTGTAGAATGCTTTCCACCACATCAAACGCCCAAAGTCTAAAGTTCTCATCGTTGGAGTTACTACCAATAGCAGCGGCCAGAATTGGAGCGAGGTTTCTGCCAATGTCACTTAAATTTCCCCGTTTCTTTTCAAACAAATTGACAAAAGTCGAAATCGCCTTAAGAAGAGCCAGGCTAGGCGTTTGATTCTGCTGGGAAAAGAAAGCAGAACTGAACAGATCGCACACTCTCACGGACTGTTCCGTCAATGGCCCGGCATAAATTGTAACGTACCTTCGAACAGAATACGCTAACGAGCTCAAATCAGGTGCGACCGCCAGTAAAGGTAGAATGTGCTCAAAACTTTCCATGGCCCGTGGAAGATGCGACTGCTCTACCAAAGGATTAGACGACAGAGCTGCAAGTGCTTCAATAGAGTTGATACGCGCAACAACGCTAAATTCGGAACCAGAGCTTAGCACACTCAAAACAAAAACATAAATGTTCTTGAGTGTGTCTTGGTTGCCGTCAAATGGTAGGCTAGCAGCGTAGCAAGTGAAGAATTCACAAGCTCGAGCAATGAGTATTTGCCTTTCAATTTTGTGGGTGCTGCTACCCAACTTCTCGTCGCATGACAGTTCTGGATACACGAACCGGTTCGCCATATCGTATAACTTGGCAATAAATGGGCCCTTGTGGTAGTCACCAGGAACAGGAGAAATGACATTGGCGACCCGCATTGCGGCATCTTTGTAAATCAAAGAAAGCCTAGTGCCACTGTTGGCCCGGTCCACCTCACCGATCAATGCATCCAGGACATCAATTAGAACAGAAGGTCGCGAATTTCGTAGTACAGATAAAAACTTCATAGCAGCCCAGTTTGCAGTGAGCTGGTGGTCTTCTTCTTCCGTGGGGAGACTCTGCAGCAGTAAGTATGCCTGGGGCTGTTCGATAAATAAAGATTCAAAGTCATTATCATCATCGCTATCTTCGTCATCACACTGCTGTCGAAAAGAAGAAAAGACCAGGCGGAGATAGATCAGGTGTGACCTTGGATGAACCATTTCCCACAAATAGTCAATGGATATGCACTCAGTGAAGAATATTAGCATCTGTCGTCTGACGTCATGAGGTATTGTAGATGGGCCATTGCTCGAATCCAAGAACCCTAAATACAGAATAATGATCTGAGGTGCCAAATCTTTGACAAAAATCTCAGTTACTCTTTCGTAATACTGATATTGAGTGCTTCGGACCAAATAATTATCCTGCCGATCAGTACAGTACCTGGTAAAGATCAAGTTGATTATTCTCAAGGACCACTTTTGGGATTTTTTCCATCCAATCGCTCCATCTTCATCACCATTATCGTCCTGCCTCGGCAATTGCCTGTGCAGAATACCGATCAACAATTGGATCCATGTTGTAAGCTGAGAAGAAATTGACTGTGGTAAATCAACCACAATAGCAGCTCGTAGTGTCTTCAAAATCTTCCATACAATATGTCCTGTCGTAGGATCACCTTGGGAATGGGATGAGGACATTATCTGAGCGCACATTGATTGCAGCGTCGGAAAAAGGGCCTCTATCGCAGATTCATACGCCGGTCGCTCCTGAGGTAGGCGAGATTCATAGTAGTTCATAACTTTCGTAGAAGCACACACTCCACAGTACACAGCACTTGGATCTGAGCTTTGCAATAGCGATTGAATATCAGTGATCAGGTGAAATTGACCAGCAGAGAACTCAACGTCGATGATAGGGGGCAGCAATTGAATGATGATACGGAAAGCTGCAGGACGAGCACGTACACTGCTGACCATTACAGCAAAGAGAGAATTCTTAAAAAGGGTTCGTTGGTCAGGTGAAAAAATGGTATATCGTCCCTGTAACAGAGCATTCTTAAGAAAGACACAGGCAGCCAAACTAAGTTGAACGGAACTTGCGCTTGAGACTATCTGCAAACATCGGTACAAAGAGTCAGGATTCCGAGACTGTTTCTCCAACTCGAGTTCAGCCTGGCCGCGGATAGACGGATTGGCATCCAGGGTCGCGACCAGCAACACGTCGATGTCCATTGGATTCAATCTATCGTCGGCTCAAGCGTTGGTCTCCTTACCATGGGCGACGCGGCTGCGACCTAGTGTTGTTTCTGCAGCCAAACCTGCACTGTGATGATGGAACAATCAAACGAGCTATTCAAAGGTTAGCATTCTACTACTTTGGCTGACAAAGGCGTTATAACTGGTGAATTGATAGTTCTATGTTTAACTCAATAAAAAATAACCAATAAAAAAGCTAGTATTTGCAAAAAAGTTAGCCCTACGGGGGGCTCGAACCCCCAACCTTGTGATGACTTTTATCCCACGAATGGGAATTAAGAGTCACACGCTCTACCGATTGAGCTAGCAAGGCTCTAATTTGAAAAATTTAGGAAAAATTCGCTGATAAGCGAGATCTGCGCCGCATGTGTAGCCGTGTTTTGAGCCGCTGTATGTGTGGCGTTGCTCTCAACTTCCGGTCACTAATCTGTTGTTAATTAAATCTTGTTTATTGTCAACTACTCGGTTCACAAACAACCTCTATTGTAATATTCTATTAATGTAACCTTAACGTACAGGGTACCGGAATTGCATGCCTTTGGTCCTTTCGTCCTTTCGTGCGAGGGCTATTTACCAAATATTTGTCACGCAATTTGCTTCACTAATTGCTATGATTAGACCCTGGCTTCATCGCCATCGTTGCTAGACAAAGCAACTCAGGGTAACGATTCTCATGGACCTGTCGTCAAGCAAGCACACCACGTGCAAATGTAGGCGAAGCTTTTTATACGAAGATCAGTGCTGTTAGCCGTAGAAAATCACTGCACCCAGGATATGCAGCAACTAGCATGTTCACTGTACGGCAGCAATTATGACCTCAGCGAGTCCCTCCTTATCTAACCCTAATTTCTAACGAAAACGAACCATTCGTACCTCTTTAAGATACTATGACGAAGGTCAAAGTCAAAATCAATATAATTCTAGCTATTGAAAGTATCCCAGAGCTAATTATCCGTTATTGAATGCATACAGCCGATGCAAGGTCGAAAACTTTTTCATTTCTTGGCCAGCCTCGCTATCTTATCGATTTTACCCGTAATGTGCGGCTTTGGAGATGAGGATCCAAGTAAATTGCTGGTGACGAAAGGACAGCAAATTGATGGCATTCTGGTTCGTGCAAGCTACAGAGAGCACCGCCTTCACGTTGCTGCCTCACAGGGTCCCTGGTGCAGCTTATCGGTCTTCATGCGCGAATTAAACGGCGATAAAAAAAAGGGATAAAACAATCAGAGACCTGCGAGTGGCTCTAGCATCACGGACACCGAGACCGAGACTATGCAGCCGTGCACGAGAATGACTACTTAGAACGGTAGTCACGAAGCAGAGATCCGGGTATAGTGAACTTGTACTGCCAGAATTAAGGGTTCAGGCGGGTATTTTTCTTTTTATTTTACTTTTTTCGGTTACCAACATCCTTCGTATACTGTAGAAAACGTGGGTTTCTTTTTATTGCCTGGTCATTATATAAAAAGGCCCTTATCTTCTCGGTAATGGTCTGTCGTAAGCAGAGGTACCCGCAGAATTCGTAGAGGTACCACAGAAATCGTCAAATTTCTCATATTTTCCAAACGATAAAAAATGGCACACGAGTACGAAACAGACTCTAGTGCCAAGAGCTCCCTGGACCTCGAAAAGTACGACCATGAAGTACAACCGTACACCAAAGCCACCGAAAGGACCAGAGAACTGTCTGACGACAATGATGCCGAGGGGCAATCCGAGGGCCTTCAATTGACAAGGACTCGATCTAGTCGCCATTATATGGGACATACCTTGCAGGATTTTTCCGATGCTCTAAGCGGATTGGAGCCTAACCAGACCAACGACAATGGGTCCACGTCTGGAGATTCCACAGTAAGCGCTGAGGAGGTTGTCGAATTGGAAAAGTCCGATTCTCGAGCTTCGCGAAGCGTGCGACGAATGAGCCTGAGGTCAATGGAAGAGGGTCGTGGCGAACAGCAGAAGCCCCAGTCACAAGGGGTACCGCCTGAACTGAAAAACCTAACCTATGAACTTGCATTTGTGGCAGTGTGCTCCTTCAGTCTGACATTGTACGCTTTCTTGCTAGGAGACGTTACCGTTAACCAACCCGAGTTCAAGAAAACACTGGGAATGAGTAACAGTGAACTGCCTTGGCTGACTGGTTCATACAGCGTAGCCAATGGTCTCTCTCTAGTAGCATCAGGATCTCTGATGGATTTGGCACCACCAAAGATGCTCATGGTTGGTTCATTTGCTTGGCTGGTGGTATGGAACATTGTGGGCGTCTTTTCCCTCACTCCAGAAACTAAAGTTTTATTCTTCATCATGCGGGCCATGCAAGGACTAGCCATTGGTATTCTTCTGTCGGGCTCTATGAGTGTAACGGGAAGAATTTACAAGCCTGGAATTCGCAAAAATAGGGTGTTCTCTGCCATGGCTGCCACTTCCCCGTGTGGATTTTGGCTTGGTGCTATTCAAGGTGGAGCATTGCACGCGCATCTCAAATGGCTTTTTGGTTGCAATGCAATGTTGTCAGCAATTTTCTGCGTTGCAGCTTATGTTGCTATTCCTTCTCTGATGCCAGCAGCAGATGTAGTAGGCGGCAAGGCCCCTACCCTTCGAGACTTTGACTACATTGGTGCACTTGTGGCCATTGGTGGTTGCGTTACATTCTTGTTTGGCCTCACTCAGGGATCCGTCGTTAAATGGGCCCCTTACACATATTCACTGGTAATCGTGGGTCTTCTCCTATTGGTTGCATTCTTTTATGTCGAGACCAAAGTGGCTCGACCTCTCATTCCTACCAGACTGTGGAAAACAAAGGGCTTCACCCCGCTTATGATTGCCTACTTCCTTGGTGTTGGCTCCTTCTGTGGATGCTGGCAATTTTACGCAGTACAGTTCTGGCGTCAAATCCAGCATGCCTCGGCCATGTCGACAGCTCTGTACCTGTTGCCTAATGCCATAGTGGGTATCATTGCAACATGGGTGGTGAGCCGAACTCTCCACCTTGTCCCAGGCCACTACATTTATGTCATTTCAATGTTTGCCTACGCCCTGGGGCCTGCCTTTTTCCTCCCACAGACGCCTGGGACACCATATTGGGCTCTATCCATGCCTGGTGTAGGTTTGGTCACCTTCGGACCTGATCTTGCCTTTGCTGCAGCATCAATTTTCATCACTAGTAATGTCGCCCGATCTTACCAGGGGAGTGCGGGAAGTCTGCTATTGACAATGCAGAACTTGGCTACTGCCGTCATGACAAGTGTTGCCGATGCTGTTGGTACTAACGTAGACTTGCAGCCCAATGGGGAGATTGGTCTTAAAGGGTTACGAGCAATTTGGTGGTTTGGACTCGCAGTGGCACTGTTATCCGCCTTAATCACAATTATCTGGGTTCGTATCCCTAAGGAGGAGGAGAAGGACTATGTCACCTAATCCGGGTTGTCACTTCCTCAAAGCAGCGCTGGACGCTGCATCGATTTCACTAAGCATTGCATTTCTGACCATTAAACCAGTCATCACCCTTACACCCTTTATCCTTTATTTATAGACCACATTCTTTAACTTCAATTCCATCTCTCACAATCATCATTTATCATTGCTAAATAAATCCGAAACCAACTCGCTGCTCCCCGCCATGGCCGTACAGAGTGACAGCCGTTTGGGGTAGGGAGGCGATTATTATTTGCTCGGTACCGTGATAAGCATCTTGATCTCGAGACAACTTACGAGTGCAAGAGTGTAGTCCTCTGTTCAAGCAGGCACACTCGTTTGTGGTCTTTGGGGAAAGATGGATACTTTAGAGGTGTTTTCCTTGCCTCGGTAAGCTGACTGTATGGTAATTTTATTGGTATACTGGAAACTGACAATTCAGCCCTCTGAAGGTAATATGTGGAGTTTGCGCAGGTCTGTCAATCGCAATCTCCTCTGTTGCGATTTACCTTCACTTCAAGAACTACCGTAAGCCTATGGACCAGCGATTGATTGTGAGAATCCAATTATTGATCCCTATTTATGCTCTCAGTTGCTGGCTGGGCCTGACTTCGGATGTAGGGGGTGCTATCCTGAAGCCAATTCGAGAGATTTACGAAGCTTTTGTTATATACACTTTCTTTACGCTATTGACGAACCTTTTGGGGGGTGAGAGGGATATTATAATTTCCGCCAGTGGTAGAGAGCCCAAACCTCACTTGTACCCATTCAATCATCTTTTTGATAAAGTGGACATTAGTGACCCCTACACTTTTCTAGCCATCAAGCGGGGAATTCTACAGTATACTTGGATCAAGCCATTTTTGTGTTTGGCTCGTGTGGTTCTCGATATGACTGAGCAAGGATATGATGAAAGATCTGTCAGTCTTACGTCCGGGTACCTGTGGGTAGCGATTGTGTACAACGTCTCTGTGTCGCTATCACTATACTGTTTGGCTCTATTTTGGTACTGTTTGCATGATGACCTGAAACCGTATCGACCACTGTCTAAGTTCCTTTGCATTAAGGTCATAATCTTCTTTTCATACTGGCAGGGCCTTGTCATGTCGGTGTTAGTTTACCTCGGACTAATCCCTGGCTCTCCAGAGAATAATGTGGCCGAAGTCACTCAAAATGTGCTGATGTCCTTTGAAATGGTTGGATTTGCAATTGGCCACTGGTATGCCTTTAGCTATCACGACTATGCTGCAGTATCTATGATTGGATTTGCTCGTTTGCCAGTATTCTACGCCATGCGGGATGCGTTTGGCATCGTTGATCTGATAATTGACTTTAATTCGACCTTCTGGGGTTCCAGCTACGGATATCGCCAATTTGACTCCATTGAAAGCGTCCTGGCCCACCCTGAGTCTAGATCGCGACAGGCTCGTATAATGGAGGGTATGAGGTATAAAAACGGTGGCCGCTCAAAATATTGGCTGCCACAAAGCACTCTTGCGAAACGTGGGCTATTAGGTCGCAGACACCGCAACTACGGGAGTACTGGAGTTGATGATGGCGAACCCAACGCTTATCATGATGCAAGTAGCTCTTCAGAGGACCTGGCCGAGGGCACTTCGAACATGCCCGCGGAGCTAACTTTGTCTGAGATTGGAATGACAGAACAAGAATTCAGTCAAGACGATGCCTTGTATGCCCAGGCCCGAAGGCTGAAGTATGGAGATTATAACTTTCCTGTCATCACCGTGAGAGAATCCGTCCCATACACGACTGTGATTGACTATCAAAAATCCAGGGGTGTTCCCACAAGCCTCGAACAAGAGTACAATGAATTTGACGCAAATGCGTCTTTTGACGACTTCGCATGACTAATTTACTTTTTTGTTGTATAGATAACTGATGAACTGAAAAAGAGATATTTATGCTATGCAATTCATTTATATGCAATAAACAATTCTATAAAATCATGTCGTCACCTTCACTGATTGTGAGGTTTCATTTCGTCCATTTCCATCTCTCGGCGCTCCAAAATCTCTTCAATCTCTCTCTCATATTCGCCGCTAGTCTTGCGGGAAAACCGAAGCTTCTTCTTTATCTTATCGCGTTTACGCAATGGATGCTCAGTCGACGAAACATCAGAATGAGAAGAAACCCGCATGGAATGGGTGCTAAAGTTGTCATGATAACTTTCTAGTCCACGCGAAGGCGTCGCCTCAAGGTCTTCAGGGGGACCATAGATTGACTGCAGCGACCGACCCTCATTGGAAAGCTGAAGCTCATAAGCTGCCTCCTGCTCCAGTTTACGGCGGATCGCAGGATCGTGCTCAATCTGCTGGAAAGTTTCCGAGTCCGTGGCATAAAACTGTAATCGAACAGTTTGAATCAGTAGATCAAACACCAATGCAGACGAAAAAGTCACCAACATTGTTGTCCACCAGGATAAATCCCGCCCAAACCGTTGGAACAAACCATCGTACACAAAATAAATCATTGACGGAGATTGCTGGTATACATAAGACAAGAACATGTCCCAGACAAACCAACCACCGATAGAAATGACCATTGCCAGAACATTGGCAATTGAAATCGTGTACATCTCAAGAATCTGAAGCTTTGTACAAATAACAATCAGGATGATAGAGAAACTCAGGGTCGAAAGAGGATAGATAGTGTTATCCTTGAGAGCATCAAATCCATACAGATAGTAAACCATAAAGGATACCATAAGACTTTGACCCGAAGCAACAAACATCCAGCCAATGAACAGCATAATGTTGAATCCCTGATTCTGTTGGCCCTTGGCATACAGTTCAGGCACTGCTAGTAATGTGGCTGGACTCATGTCCCGATCAAAAATACCTACACACAAGACTGGTAAACTCGTGAACAAGGTGTTGAACATGGACAAGGACCAATTCTCGTACATTGAGGTACCCGTGAACATGGTGTTACTCTGGTAAATGACCTGAGTGAGGTAGAAGAAAAACTCCTTGTAGAAAGTTCCCAAAATGTACTTGCAAATTCGCACATAATTCCACCTACCATGGACCAGTAACAGTTTTAGAAGGAATCGGAACTGAGCCAGTGAAAAGTCTGAAGATCGTGCAGCCTGTAGACCCTCTTTACCGGTGATACCCACACCAACATCAGCACTCTGAATCATGGCAATATCGTTAGCACCGTCGCCAATTGCAAGAGTGACTGAGCTAGCAACCTTCTTCCTTACCGCCTTAACCATTGATGCCTTCTGGGCAGGACTGGCTCTGCAACAAATTACAGAATCAGCCTTAACTCCCAGTTCAATGAATAGCGACATAAGGGTCATGTCTTCCTCGATATGTCCCAAGGTCTGACCATCTACCACAACCACACAGTGAGCAACTTTTCCTCCTTCTAGGGATAGCATTGCAGCAGCCATCTTTCCAGCAACATCACCTTCGTCTGATCGCAGAATCACTACCGTAGAGTAATCTTTAATCAGACGACACGAATAGCCAATGTTGATAGCAGTCTCTCGCTTGTCTCCTGTAAGCATCCAGAGGCGAATGTTGGCACGTCTGAGCTTTTCAATCGCCTCAGGTACTCCTTCTTGTAGCTTGTCCTCAATGGCGGTAGCTCCACACAAATCAAGGTTCTTTTCGATCATTTCACCAACCTTTTCAACCTTCTCTTGGCGGTCAACTAAGCTTACCCTGGCATCCTTGTACAATTTGATCCACTGGTCATATTCGTCTTTATCCATCCATCTGTATCCATACAAAAGCGTACGCAGACCTTCCGTGGAAAATTCTTCGATATGTTCGAGAGTACGTTGAATTACCGAATCATCACTCACAACCACATGGTCGTCAATTGATACTTCCTCCTTTGGCGGATTGTTACCGTCAAGAGCGATGAATTCAGGATTTTCAAGAGCCTGGTCTATGCTCTTTCGAGCAAACTCCATGCTTGACCGCGTTTTCAGGCCAGTTTCTGTGCTGGCCCTGCCACCACTCGCTCGCCCGGCATTCTGTTGTTGGGCCAGAGACATAGAACGACGAGAGGCCTCAGCAATATCTTCAACCTCATCGTGGTGAGCACGCTGGAAGTGACTATCTAGAGTAGCCAGTGCCTGCCTGCGATCAATGTTAATGCTGGGCCGTCCACCACTGAAGCCAGACAGCCTGGGGGGTGCAGTCGAGGACATTGAATTGCGGGCAATCACGTACTCCGATTCGGCTGCTTTACGCATGGCAGCCTGCTCGTTGAGTTCTTCGGCCTTCTTCATGGCAAGCTCTGATTGACGGAGGCGTTCCAAGATAACGTTGTCTGCTCCCTTGGTAAACACCACAATGCGACCATCAGGGAACTTTGTCACAACTGACATGCGCTTACGGGCACTTGAGAATTCAATCGTTTCCAAAACCTCATATACCTCGTCAACAGGGTCCTCGTCAAATCCGTTGGGAAATGTTCTAAGAGTGAGAGACTTGTGTTGGCGATCAGTAACAATATAACCCAAATCTCGGGCAGCACTGACTAGGGCCGACTCATCAGGAGATGCAGAGTGATACTCCAGGTCAGTGAGATCATCATTGCTGAGGTCAATGGTACCATCTTCATTGTCGCTACCAGGCTCCGCGGAATTTTCTCGTGCTTCTCGCGATGCCTTTGTCTCTGGGAGACACGAGTGACAGAGAGCAATTGATAACAGGAAGAACTTGGCACGTTTGGTGTAAAGAGAGTTGGGGTTTAGCTGCATGTATTGAAGGAGTTGCAGAGTGGACCAAGTATTCTGAACTTTGGCAGGGTTGGCAGTGGATTTCCAAGTTCTGACCGAAGACTTGCCAATGGACGCCATGGAAGGTCGCTGACCTATGCTGAGGCCACTCTTTCGTGGCAATGCAGCTACCTGATGGAAAATATCATCAACACTAGGTCTTGGCTTCGACTCATGATGTTCAGCACCATGGCCCTGGCGAAGGACGTTGACCCGGCCTTTTCCCTTGGAATCGGAGGTTAGGTTGGTTATTTGCGCCTTATGGAACAATTTTGTGGACGTGTCTTCGTTAGCAAGCTGAATATCCAAATCGTGAATCCATGCATAACCGGCTACCGACAGCTTTCGGAAAATCATGACATTGTCAGTAAGCGTGCCAGTCTTATCGGAAAAGATATAGGACACTTGTCCTAGCTCCTCGTTGATTGTGGCAGTACGAGCCTCGCAACGAGTGTTTGATTCCGGATGATACATGTCAACATCCTGCTGGAGCATAAGCATTTGGCAAACTTTGATGATCTCCATAGACACGTACAGAGATAGGGGAATAAGGGTGTTAAGCATAATGATAAAACCCATGAGGTTAGGCACAATTCCTACCTCCAATCCCACCAAATACCACATGTTTGAACCAGTGGTGTTGTAATAAATGCGAGAAGCCACGGTACAAAAAGCAGCAAGGAGAAGTACAAAACAGACCATAAAGATGACAATGCGATTGACCCGCTTTTGAAGGCGAGGGGCCTTTGTACGAGCGTTCTGGATTGAGTTCATGCGAATCTTTGACTCTTCACCGCTGAAGATGACCAGTCCGTGGATCTTTGCAGTGTTGCGAATGATAGAGCCTCGGTACACGATATGTGAGGTTGACAGCGGATAAGAAGTTCCGTTAATATGAGCAGTGGCCTCAAAGTTGTACAAATCCAGATTGGGATCTTCGGACACTATTTCAACATCGCTGTCATTGAGTTTGGTGGCCATGTCGCTGGGGCTGGCACACAGACGGGCCAGTTCGGGCAACGGCTCCCTTTGCTTGAGATTGGTTTCTCCGTCCAGAGCCATGGTCTCTATATATGCAATGTTTTCCTCACCAGAGCTCTGCAGCATGACAATATCAGCAGGCACCCAGTCATCCTGGTCTAAGCGGACAATGTCGCCGACTTTGATATCTTGCCATGCCTTAGTCTCGTATCGGACGGTACTTGAAGCGCTGTCAAGAACTGCTACTTTTGCCGGGCGATTGTTTTCGTTTTTATCCTGGCGATGGCGGCGCCAATCGTCAAACCCTTCTCTGCCCATAGAAATGGCCACAAACACCATTAATGGAATAATTGTAGTATACGTTCCGGTGGTGGACCATGATGGGATCATCTGTAAAATGGATACAAACAAAAAGTAGATGTTAGCCAATTTGGAAAACTGGGCAAACAACTGCCGAGGCAAAAAAGTATATGGCGTGTAGATGGACGATGTGATAAGGTTTGAGCAGTATGGTTTGTTAGTGCGTTCGTCAATGAGTAATGGGGATTCACACAGCACCTGCACAGGGATATGGCGACCATCTTTGGACGGTGGGATGCGTTTCTTTTGAAGAATGAAATCTTTGACCTGTCGTATTATCTCCTGTGGCCGTTTGCTCTTCATCGTACGGGAGGCCCATGACGAATAGTTGGGGAGCAGATCCTCCGCAGGCACTGCCTTTGAATCATCGTCATCTTCTTCAAGGCGCTTAGATAAGGATTCCACTGGTGCAAACGATTCTTGATGTCGATGTCGCATTTCTAGTTAGTTAGATCATTTGATTATGCTCGCCAGCCAACAAAGCAACAACTCACCTATGGGAATGTCTTTCGAACTGTCAGTAAAGTCATCAGAGTGATTAAGGTTATCTTCGGTCGATCTCATGAGCAGACGAGTACGCAACGACCTTCCACGGGCTCGCGTCCTCATGGAAAAGGCAGACTCTGGACTTCTCCCGCCGTCACTAGAGTGACGAAGGGGGAACGGAACAATGTCAGCACTTTCATCACTATGGTCTTGGTCCCTAGAGTCATCAAAAGAAGATGGCCTCCGAGACATTAGTCACCGTGGACGATAATGTACAAGCAACCAAAAATGTAACTGTTCTTCTTGACCTTTAGTACCCCCGAAAGTGTCTACCACCACGTTTTGTTCACCGCCCCATGCGGCGTCGCAATATATGCCAAACAAAAACAGTTGATCAAACGTTGTAGAAGCAGCCAGGGGCAGTGCTGGTAGTGTGGACAGCAGTGAGTGGTGCGTTATGTTCTGGCTGTGTATGAGAATGTAGCGATAGAAACGTGTAACTTCAGTAGCAGGCGATGTATTAGATTACCAGTTGGGATACTGCTTGCAGCTCTAGAGAGGACCAGCAGTTGAGTTGAGCCGCATATGGAGAGGCGCCGATCACTAATTCAGTGCCTTAAATATAGGAACGACTATTCAGCAGTCAACTTTTCCTTTTTAGCTATTGGAATTTTTTATCACGGTCAGTGTCAAGCTAATGATTCCAGTTGGGTTGAGTTTGTAAAAGATTGATTATGCATATTACATGTGGAGAGCATGGTGCGGTGTGAAACAGTTGAGACAAAAACCGTTGAACTTTGCATATCGACTCACTTTTATTTTTATTTCAGCAGTCTCCGCTAAATTTATTTATTTTTTCAAGCTGCAATTGTAACGGGACGCAAGCACCCCAGATTTGCATTACAACTATCAGGGGGACCACATTGAGCACAGGCGTAGGTCCCTAAGAATGGATAGTATGCATGGCATCGTGCGTTCGAAGGGGTAGTTTCAGATCTGGAAATGCCGATAGTTCATGTCCGAACAATGCATCTCCAACGGGCTTTCGGGGCTAGGATCATGGTTTTACCAAGAGGTTAAGTCGACATATGATTGGGTACATGGAAGGATGTACAAAGAGTCAAATACATTGTCTAATGCACGGGAGCGGACTTGAAGGCGGGGTGGATTATGAGTTACTTCCATTCGACCTAAGGCGTCGGTACTTAAACCCTTAGGGGAGGTCATTTGGGAGACCATCGTGGTTACATTTGCCGTTAATGTCGCTCTCCCAAGACCAGATTGATATTATTCATGCCACTGTTCCGGTGTTGGAGCAGCAAGGCGAAGAAATTACCAGATGCTTTTACAATCGCATGCTGGAGGAGAACCCTGCTGTGAATGACTTTTTCAACAAGACTCATCAGGAAACGCTTGCACAGCCAAGAGCATTGGCCCATTCTCTGGTAGCCTATGCAAAGAATATTGACAACTTGGATGCCCTCGGTGGGCTGGTGGAGCGAGTGGCCCAGAAGCACTGCTCTCTGTTGGTCCAGCCTGAGCACTATCCTATAGTGGGAAAGTATTTGCTGATGGCAATTGAGCAGGTTCTGGGTCAGAGCGTAGCCACAAAGCAAGTGCTAGATGCATGGGCTAGTGCTTACCAGATATTGGCCAACATTCTAATTGAGTCAGAAGCGCTTATATACGACAACAGTGAAAAGGCCGAGGGAGGATGGCGAGGATACCGTCCGTTTAAAGTGGATAAGATTGTCCTAGAGTCTGACTCCGTCACTTCCTTTTACCTATCTCCTGTCGACGGCGGCAAAGTGGTGGATGCCTATCCTGGCCAGTACCTGGGTTTCCAGGTCAAGATTGGAGACGGCCAAACTGTCTATTTACGGCAATATTCGATCTCCTCCATGGTGGAAGCCAACCAGTACCGAGTGTCAATCAAGAAGGTACCTGGGGGAATAGTCTCAAAGTACTGGCATACGCTTGTCAAGCTGGGGACTACCATCAATGTGACCCCTCCTTGTGGAGAGCTCGTGTTGGACGATAAGGACAAAGATTCAAATCTCATCCTACTAGGAGCAGGAATCGGAGTGACTCCTTTGGTGCCTATTGCGCAAAGAGCTTTGGCCAGGGGACAGAAGGTGACGTTTGTACAGGCCGATAAAGCGCCTGAGCAAAGACCGTTTGGGCAATACCTCGACAAGGTTGCCGAAAAGTACCCCCAGTTTACTTATGATACAGTCTATAGTGACACACAAGGACGACTAACTGGGGACGAACTAAGATCCATCATCGACCGTTGTGGACCAGGACCTATTACCATCTACATGGTTGGGCCTAAAGGGTTTATGAAGGACATGAAAACAGCAATTGAAGGATTCGGGCGGTCAGACCTGACCCTGAAATTCGAAGTCTTTGGACCGTCGATCGAATAGCAACCCCGTAAACTATAATTAAAGTGTCCTGTAAGCTTATGTGGACTTGACCGCCCTAATGCAAGCGCAGCTGTATAGGTATGTCCGAATCTGATGTTCCCCGCTGATCGCCACTGTCATCGATATCAGACGCTGGACCTGCAGAGTGCGTGAAAACGGGCGACCTGCGTTGTCTATAGTATAAGATGCATCCGGTGGGAAGACATTGCAGCGCAGACCCAAAACGCATGTTCCGCAGTCCGGTGGGTCGATACAGGTTTTTGACTCTCGGCTAATGTCAAAGCGTACATTAACCTGCGATGAGATGGTCCAGTTTGGAAACCGGTTGAGAAATCCCTGGACAGGGATCACTAAGGCAAGTTCGGTCTCGTGATGGTGTTGACTTGCACCCAGACGAGATTTGTTTATTGACTACTTTCAAGATAACAGGCGGTAGGGCCAGGTGGTTGAATAAGTGGCACGTGACAGTCAGGTGTATTTCACGTGCTACTCTTTAGGAATTTCACGGCTGTCAAGCGATCTAGGAACTTTTCATCTATTGTACCCGTCATTTGCCTCTCACAACACCATGGACGGACTAGTATCAGACATTGTGGAAAGAGACACCAAGGAGCTCGAACCACCAAAGCCCCCTGGGCCACCCCAGAAGAAGGCTAACAAGCCGTCGAGATGGAAAACTAGACAAATGGCTCGAAAGAACCCTGAGGCATTGAAAGGGACTGTTGCATCAAAGGCCGAGCCTCTAAATGAGAGCGAAAAGATTCACATTGAAAACCTACAGAGAATTGCGTCAATGAGTGAGGAGGAAGTTGCCAAAGAACGACAAGAATTGCTTGGATCAATGGATCCTGAGGTACTACGTAGTCTATTGAAGAGAGCCCGAGATGGGCCCATGGAAAACGATGATGTTGACAGAGCATTAGGAAACGAGCACCGCCAGCAGAATGTCGAACAAAAAGCGAAAGAAAAGGCAAGCGAGATCAATGACACCGATGATATCGAACAAGACAAGGGAGACAGAAAAGAAAGCAAAGGCAAAGCAAAAGAGAAGACTGATGACGACAAGAAAGACGAAAAGGAGAAGCATCAGGATGAACAGAAAGAAGAGAAAAAGGGAGAGGAGGATACTGTAGGAGTGCATTTTGCCAAACCAAAGTTTGAACAATTGGACCCCAATGATCCTGACTTTGTCCAAAAACTGCATAGAATATATTATCCAGACCTCGCGGTAGAGCCAGATAAGCTCGCATGGATGACGGATGCTACCACAGACCCTGACCAGTACGGTGAAGCAGGATCGCTTGCCCCTAGTGAATTGAGGTTCGACTTCCGCGGTGATCTACTATCTCCTCGGCTGGCCAAGTCCGTAGCCCCCCACCGTGGACTTCACCATCATGGCGACAATCCAGAGGCTGCGGGCTATACTATCGGTGAGTTGGTGCACCTGGGTCGATCGACTGTACCGGCGCAGCGATCGATTGCCTGTCAGACTTTAGGTCGCATCTTGTATAAGCTGGGGAGAGGCGTATACGGACCCGACATAAGTGGAGGGGTTCAGGGGGTTGTGGAGTACAGTCGGGTGATTGACGTTTTGCAAATGGCTGCTAATGACCGTAGCGTGGGAGTCCAGGCTCATGCTGTCGAAGCATTATGGTTATGGCGAGGAGCTCGTAAGGCCAATTGATTGCACTTTCCCGTCCCAATGAGACAATTGACCCGTTTCTGGCTCTTTAGGATTTTTATTTTTCCATGATGAGACCGGAGCCTACGCCGTTGCCCCTGACAGAGTGCATTGCGTAAGCGACCGGGGAGCGTTTTGAGCTGACCAATTGAAGTAGGTGGGCCGCAAAATACTGAGACATGTCTTTGTTCCAGATCTGGATCAAGAATGTACGGCTCCCAATGTGGCAAGGGGCGTACTAATTGGAATTTAGGCGTCAAGCAGGCTGTGGTTTTAAGGGGGATTACAACAGCGTAAGCGGAGGGTCAAGCACGTCTGTGCAGCACAGACCATGGGGTTAAGTAGGGTTTGCGGATAATATATATAATTGCCATCTCCTAATGATTCCGGCTGGGCCGAACTGTTCGCACCATTTGTTTGACTCCTTTGCTCTTTTGTTGGGTGTGCCCCTTCGGGTCGGTCGGGTGTATTCCCCCCTCCGACGGTAACCTACCCTCAGCCATCCCGGGTAATTACCTCGGCTCTTGCTTTTTTTAATGGATGTGTGAGACATGCGCATGGCCGTATACATGTGAGCGAATTGGTGCCAATTGTGGACATAATCGTAAGAGGCGGCGAAATCGGGCGATTGGCCCTACCCGGATCTTGAATTAGATAGCAATCTTTATATGGCGCGTGTATGCTTTCATCGTCCCAAAGTTAACTACGCGTTTAGGAGTCGCCGGCCCTTACGATCTGCTGTCTTCGAGCCCCCCCAACGCACCAACGCACTTTTACGCAGTTTTTTTCCGCATTTGTCTGCACGTTGCATTGGAGCTTTACTTTTTGTTTTATTAGGTGAGATTCACAATTACTTTTTTCACTAACCAGTGATATGGTTGCTTTTTATAAAAAAGAGACAAGAAGCAAAAAAAAAAAAAAAAAAAGTAAATCATCGGCACTCCGCTGAACAGAGATAATGGTTAATCGGCTCATTCTTTCCTTGTTATAGACAATGAGGATATACAAACAATACACACCTGTAGCTGTGTACACATCTCCCACTCAAATTCTCCTATTCCCCCTTGTATTCTCGTCGTGTTGTCCTGTTATCCACATCACCAGTCTGACAGTTTTTTTATCTACACCTCCTTAACGGCCATACATCATAAAAAGTAAACATTACACGCATCTGATTCGCGGGCCAATCTGGTAAGCATAAAAAGAAACCACCAAAACGTGTCTCCCACTCAAACACACTCACCCACACACCTCTCCGTTTTTCGCTCGCTATCTCTGTCCCCTCTTTGGAATATATATATATATTCTTTCGCGACCCGTCCAGGCCCTCGTATTGCCAAATTTACCTCAAAAGTCGGTTGCAAGTTAGAGCGCACAAACCCTCCTCCTTAGAGCGCCATTGACCTTCGACCATATAATAACTGACGTTCGTTCCTTCGCTTCGCATCTCGTCGTCTTGTTAGTGTAAAAAAAAAAGAGAGATCCTCATTGTTATACCACCGTTACCAAGGTTTTGTCGAGCATGAATCCAATGTACTACTCTGCGCCGCCAATGGCTGGCTACCACGACTACCAGAAGGGGTCCCCTAATCCAAACATGTACTACTCATACCCTTCGCAGCTGTCTTCGACCGCGACGCCCCCTCCAGCTATGTATGCACCTGCTGGAACCGCGGCGGCAGGGTACAACGCCGCGACCGCCGCGCTCTCGGCGGCGTCCTCGGTGCATGATCACTACTATCAACCTCAGCACCAACAGACACAGGGCCAGCTTCAACAGTCTCCTGCTCAGGGCCAGCACCCTCAGGCGCAGCCTCAACAGCCTCAACAGCCCCAGCAGCCCCAGCCTCAGCAGCACCAGCAGGCTCCCCAGCAACAGCAACAGCAGCAACAGCAGCAACAGGGTGGTCACTTGGCGCCTTACTACCCTTCGCACTATCCTTCTTACAATCCCTCTCCTTACCCATACTACCCCCAGCCCCCGGCTCCGGTAGTGCCCACTCAGTACCACTTGCCTGCTATCACTGACCCCACTGGTCAGACTGCACCTCCTGGAGCCAAGCCTAAGGTTACTACTACCTTGTGGGAGGATGAAGGTACTCTGTGCTTCCAGGTGGAGGCCCGATCCATTTGTGTGGCTCGACGAGAGGATAATGATATGATTAATGGTACTAAGCTGCTGAACGTTGCTGGAATGACCCGAGGACGCCGAGATGGTATTCTCAAGGGTGAAAAGAACCGTCACGTCGTCAAGGCCGGAGCCATGCATCTCAAGGGAGTGTGGATCCCTTACGACCGTGCCCTGGACTTTGCCAACAAGGAGAAGATCATTGATCTGCTATACCCTCTATTTGTTACTGACATCAAGTCGGTGCTGTACCACCCTTCTAATTACGCTCGCACTGCTCAGGTGCTGAGTGCCGCTGAAAAGCGAAAGGCCGAGGTGGCTGCCGCTAAGGAGGGCAATGCTCTACCTGCTCCTTCGTCGACTCCTGGAGTGTCTACTCCTCTGTCGGCCACTTCTGGCCAGGCTCCTGGCTCTGCTCCTCACAGTAATGGAGCTGCTTCTCTAGACCGATTGGTATCTCCTCCTCCTGGAGCCCCAGGAGCTGGACAGGGCCATGCCGGAGCTCCTAGCTCCTCTCACTACATGGGATACCCTTCGTCACTGCCTGCCCCTGACTACCGGTACCCCACTGGACCTCAGACTAGCGCTGGACCTGCTCCCGGATCCGTCTCGGCTCCTACTGGTGGCCCTGCTGCCGGCCCTGCTACCGCTAATGATGGCACTTCTGGTGCTGGCGCTCCTACTACCGCCGCCAATGGTTCTGCCGCACCATCGGACTCTAACGGAGGCTACTCTCTGCCTCAGATTTCCTCTTACCAGGACAATCAGTCTCCTCTGTTGCCAGACTCCAACAACTCCACTGGCGCCTCCACTTCGGCGTCTAACGACTACAACCCTAGCACGACCCCCATGACGGACTCTTTGCCTCATACCCCGTCGTCGCTACAGCACACCCAGCTTGAGGAGAACAAGCACTCTGGTTCCTCGCCCCGACTATACCACAAGGAGTCGTCTCCTCTAGTCCGAGCTGCTCCTGGTGGTGAAGAGCCTCCTCTCAAGCGATTGAAGGCTGACTCCAAGGAGTAAACCAACCTGAAAAAGCTACCAGAAGCAATAAAGACAAAAAGATCAAAAAAAGGGCTATGATGATGCTGGGCTAACGTTTATGTCATGTATTATATTATATTATAGATTATGAATGGATTTTTATTGAATCTACACGCCCAAAAAAGTGGTCCACTATCAATATGCACCGGACTATTGTTGTAGCTTACTATTGTTGTAGCTTTTAGTGTGCGATGATGGAGGTCCGCGGGGCCTGCCCACCTATGCCTCCTGTGCGTCGGCCGTTGCCCCTGACATTGGTCAACTGTTGGTGAGACAGTGGCTATCACGTCATTGTCTCTGCTGCGGTCTGGAACGTTTTTATGCACCGTTGACTGGTTTCTGCAATGTGCCAAGCATCATGTTCCACTTCCTAACTGGGAATATGTAACCGGCATTGACGAAACGGCACTGTGCCGCAGCCACGGTTCCGCGGGCCGCCCACTATTAACCGGTTCACTATCAGGGAGATCAGTTCACTAAATTCGGTAAGCTCTCCGATAGGCCCCGATGCCGCATTTGCCCGCGGCCTCTGGTAACACACTAACTTACAATGATAGTAATAATAGATTAGCAATAAATTATCAACTGTCAGATTTCAGCACGCACCCTGCATCGCTCAGCTGTCGTTGGATCGGGGAATAGAGTCGACTGAATTGCCCCGAGATAAATGCCGAAGGGACTCTGGCGCAATGGCCATTGTGCTAGCGTTTGTGTCAAATGATGCCCGTCGTTGTGAATAGTGTTTGGACGACGAAGCAATGGTCACTACGGAAGCATTGTCTCCGGCGGTGCCCCCTGAAATGGCCCGACCTAATAGTGGTTGCGTATGTACAGACGCAGTCTCCCCAGTGTCTGACGAAAGCACTGAAGGAGCTACTGTAGTAATAGATGTTCGTGAAATACTAGGCACCGTGAATTGCGAATTAGACCGTCGTTTGGACCCCTCGCTTTCACTATCTTCTGGTCGGGTCTCCACAATTTGTACTCGAGAGTGAGGAGTGCGACCGCCTGCCCCAGACTCAGTGGATTCGGGGATTGAACCGGTCATGGACCCCGTTATCGATCCTGCCGAGTCTGCTCGTCCGTCCCATTCTGCTTCCACTTCGCGACTGTCCTCAGACCTCCTTGCTGGCCGCTGGAACGTGCTCATCTGAGGCCTCTCTGAGTCTGTTCTCGTGGCGGGTCCTGGAGGTGGTGTTGTTGATAGCGGTGGTGGTGGTGCTGTCGTTGGTTCATGGAGCTCATGGACTTGTGGTTGCGTGTGTTGTTGCTCGCCTGGAGGCGGTTTGGACGTCGACCGATTCATTAACCGCTTCACCCATCCAAACCTGCTTCTTCGATCCACAGTAGTCATTATCAATAATTGTTTCTTCGAGAGGCTTAGGTTGTTCTTGTAGTGCTAAACGTTTCCATGTTAGCAGCTCGTTTGGGCGGACGCTCGACTAGCCCCGTGAGGCTCAAGGTCCCCGATCCAGCCAAAATGGGCGTGACTGATCAAAGTCAGTTCAATTCTGCAACTTTCAAAGGTTCGATGGAACTCATTGTATCAAGGGATTGATCCAGGTAATGAATTGACCTATAGTATGGGTATGGGTATGGGTATTGATTGTGGTCCTATTTCGATTCGAGGTTGCCTCAATTGTACACTAAAATGGAATTTATAGATTTTTCAAAGTTGCGGCTTACTGTATCAATGAAATGTTCTTCGCTTTGGTGCAAGATAAGAAATGGATAAAGAGATTAAAGGACAATTTGGAGCTGCACCATCTACTTCATCCAACCCTTAAGATCACACAAGAGGGGGATTGGACGAGGATCCCATTATCACAATGTTCCGAAAGCGACATTCCTGAATTCGTTCGTCAACATTCTACTATTATCGAGGAAGAAGAGCCACAAGAGACTGATTCAAAGGTCCAACCGAAACTCAAGTACTCAGTCTACCCTCCTATGGCATTACTTGTGTCTGGACAGCAGGTCGATGGACAATCGGTCCAAAGTCTGCTGTCTACAAATGTGACCCATGTTGCAATTAACTCTCCCATCATAGATGCCACAGATGTGGTGCGCAGACCCAAAATTATTCCTGTTCATGGTGATTTTGGCCCAGAACCCACATCAGAATCCATAAGTAACCCTACTGAAAATGACTTTGATTCTGCATTCTGGGCCACGTGCGTTCAGCATGGAGTTCACCAAACATGGGCGCCGCGATATACAATGTTTTCTCGTGGTAACATTAAAGAAAAGAATCGAGTACTGACCCAATTCAACGACCAGAAGGCTATTTCTGACTCAATTGTGGTTGATCTCTACGCAGGCATTGGTTACTTTTCGCTATGCTATGCAATGCAGAAGCCAACTCTTGTGCTCTGCTGGGAAATTAACCCATGGTCAGTACAGGGGTTTGCGCGCGGTGCAAGAAAGAATGGGATCAATGTCAGAGTTATCAGACACGGTGAACCATTCCAACCTCTACAGAATGACCGCATTGTCATATTCTTAGAAGACAACTGCTATGCATTTGAAAGACTCTCCCAAATAACAAGCATTCCTCAATTTCAACACACCCCCATCTCACATGTTAACATGGGCCTTTTACCTGACTGTCGTCTGGCTTGGGACCAAGCTATGAAAATTGCGGGTCTATCTCCTCAGACGACAGTACTTCATGTTCACGAGAACGTGGCAGCAGACCAAATTGAATCTTACTCTCTACAGTGCGCCGACGAACTCAGCAAACTAGGTCAACCTGGTTGTTCAACAGAGCTCTTACGTACTGAACGAGTGAAGACGTTTGCACCTGGAGTATGGCACGTTGTCATGGACATTGCCGCTACTAATCCCATATCATGATCGTTAGATTACACTATGTCTTTATAGACCAAACAAACCGAAAAACAAAAACCAAATTCAAATCATCAGCGCATTTCATCTTGTCGTCATTCAAAATCGCTTAAATCTTCCCCAGATATATTCCCACTAAGACCGGACAAGTCTGTATTCATCAGGCTCGGGAATTGCTGCAGTAGTGCAGCTGGAAGACCAAAATTGCCGCCAGCTCCAGAGTCTGGCCCATGACCACTTGGTGGTGATAACATCAATGAAGGGTTGCCCTCTTGGCCTCCAACATAAATAGGTACGTTACCTTGCACTCCGCCCCCTTCTTGCTTTACTCCTGGTTGTGACATTTGGCCCTGTTGCTGCATTCCTCCACCCTGCCGTTTGGCTTGTTCTCGAGCTTCTTCTTCTAACAGAGGCCTAATACATTCTCTTCCAGCTTCTGTTCTGAAGTGACGTCCCAATGCGTCTGCTCGGGCAAACTTGCGTCCACAACCCCACACTGTAACACCGTTGGCCAACACTCCTCGGCATTCAAACTTCTTTTCTCCCGAATGAAGTGCTTCGTGGCGCTTACGGTCATGCTGACGAGCAAATGCTTTTCCACACACTGTGCACACAAATGGACGCTCATCCGTATGAGTCCTTAGATGTGACCGCAGATTGTATGCTCTGGTGAATCGTTTGTCACACAAATTGCATGCGAAGGCAGAGGGATGTTTTTGTACACGCTTGTTAGTAGCAGAAGGAGCAGCAAGCTCCAGTATGTAATCCCGATTCGCTGATCTAGATCGACTGCGGGATCGGGACTTTGAAGACGAAGTTGAAGCCGACCGAGCTCGTCGCCCACCCGTCTCAGCACTGTCTGGTGACAAAAAATCGCTGGCACCCGATGATTTTCCGTTACTGTCACTCTGGGAACCATTCTGTCCCTGGGGTTGAGTGATGCGAACTTGAGGAGGGTCCGATTGCGAACGCTGTCTACTCCTCATTGGGGGAGCTGAGAGCAATTGAGCACTGTTATCATTTCCCTGAGCAGCTGGTACCCCAGCATACGGAGCCTGCATGTATGTCTGTGCCTGCTGCTGATGTTGCAGTGGGATGCCCATATTATGCTGCTGTTGGGGCTGCTGCTGATGGTGCTGAGATTGTGGCACGGCCATTTGGGGAGCCTGAGGCATCATGGTAACAGGCTGAGGGATATAAAATGGGCCAGGAGACGACGTAGAAGAGTCTGGCGTAGATCTGGTAGCAATGGACTCCCCTGATACGGGTGACGGAGCTTGGTTAGTGGTCGTGGCGGCATATTCAACATTAATATGGGGCGTATTCCCAGTCGAGGACACTGCGCTAGATGACGACAGAGCAGGAGAATACCCACTGGGGCTGACTTGCGGTGAAAGAGAAGTACCAGTGGCTAGTCCAAACTCATCCATACCAGATGGTGCCGGAGGGTGAGCAGCAGGTCGATCGAGCAGAGAAAAGTTCGATGTCAAATGTTCCAATTTCACCACATCTTGAGCGTTTGGAGAGCTAGTAACAGGCGCGGGGGCAAACTGATCTGACGCTTCCAAGTAAGGGGAAGAGTAGGCCGAATGATATGGCGAGTTATCACCAGAGTGAACCGATAACGACCGCGAGTCATTGGAGGGTGCTGATAATAACGAGTTGTCTGGAGGAAACGCTGAGGGGGATGTCGCTAGCATTTCATTGTCAAAGAAGGAAGAGGGACTGTTGCCATCGTCTGAGGCCGTCAGAAACTGAGAGCTATCACCATTGTATTCTATTGGTTCTGGCTTTAAAAAGTCAGAGAAATCATCATATTGTTGTCGGTTGTCCATGGCGTCGTTAGTAATGGGTGGAGAGGGGCTTGGTGTCTTTGGAGGTACACCTGCGCGCGGGATCTTTCAAATTAGGTAAAGAAAAAAACTATACCACCAGTTGGCAAGTGCGTTCAGGCGAAGATGTCTACCTCAGTGGATTAATCTCTCCAGTAAAAGATTCGCGTTTCACAAACCAATTATCGTTTACAATCTTGTGATGGTACAGGTAGGTTTTTGTGTTGCCATTTGTCGGGCCGACGAGCCTCACACACTGGGGCGCACCCCATCCCCGGTATGGAGGCAGACCATTTAATCGACGTCGATGTCTTGCAGCCAATGATCTAATGGCCGCTATAGCAGGCGCCAGAGAGTTACCATATGCAGGTGTGCGGGCGCAAGCTTGTGTATGCCAAGGCTATAATACGATAGTAGTTTTTGCTCTAATTGGTGGTCGGAGTTCGCTAAACGCCGACCATTGTTCCCTGAGCCAAATATAGCTGTGGCGCAGACATGGCTGAGACCATCATGTACCGTTTGCACGGCAGACAATAGGAAGCAGGGGTGACAGGACACTGATAATTTGTCAATCCAGGAGTTTATAATGGTGATCAATAGTGATCAAGCCAGACTAGTGATTCAAAGAATTAGACAGACATAGTTTAAACGGTACAATGCCATCAATGAGCTTCCAAAACCTAGTTTACAATACATCGTGATACTAAAAGGTGAAATTGTACCTCACAAGAGTGGTAGAAAGAGAGATAGACAGAGAGATAGACCTATGCCAATTGGAATTGTCAATCCAGATAGAAAAATTAGACACTTGGTATACTAGTCAAATAAAAAAAAAAGGGTCCTATAGCGTCACTGGATATGCTAAGTTGACAGTTATCCGCGCAGAGACCACTACAAACTGTAAAAATACAGTTCCACAGCTTAATAATGCAAATCATCCGTTATACTGAACCTTATTATCGCCCACGATAGTTCCATACGCTGGAGGAGGACCAGCGTTTGAAGTACCGGGCTCATCAGCGTAGTGCTGAGAGGACTGAGCAGGAGCCTGAGCAGGGGCCTGAGCAGGGGACTGAACAGGGGACTGAGAAGAAAGTGCAGGTTCTCCAGGACTCACATAGCCCTCTGGACGACCAGACGACCCAGCTTGTGCTTCAGCATCTGGGACCAACGCGTAATTGCCTTGAGGCGAGTTTAAAAAGGGAATGCCATCGTCAGGGTGGCTAATAATGATATACCAGCAGTGGATCACTCCAGGGACTCCTCCCAAAATGGAAAGTACAATATTTATCAAAGTATGAGCAGAGCATACCCCCGTCTTTACCATGACAGGGAAAGGGGGTATGAATAGGCCCAGCAGAGCCAGCAGAAGGTCACTTGTAAGTAGTGGTGACATTACAGGGAATGCGGCACAATGGCGAAGTTTGGAGATATTTGTGGACGGCTATCGTATGTACGAAAGTGAGCCGTTGACTATCATGCGAAATGGCCGTGAGCCAGCTTTCGACTAAAAACAAGATTTGTTATCTTTGAATTGACATTGAATAGTATTTTTCCATTAATGTTCGAGCGCTGGGCTTTCTTTTGATACCTTTTTACAAGTTTTTAAAAGTTAGATACTTTATTAAAAAAAAATGTTACTAGGAGATAATGAAGTAGAAGACAGGTATAGAGCTTATTAAGGATGCTCTACAGGCATGTCCAATAATCACCATATGACTAGTATTCAGCATCCTGACCAGGATTGGCAGTCTCGTAGTGAAGGAACCTGAGCAGGTAGTGAAGGGCCACCGAGAGAATGGATCCAATGAAAGGACCAACCCAGTAAATCCAGTGGTAGGTGGGGAAGCTGGCCTTGACTACATTGGGACCAAATGAACGAGCAGGGTTAAGTCCAGCTCCAGTGTAGTAAACAGCAACCATGTGGCCCATGAAGAGGGCAATTCCAATTGCCAATGGGGCCATGAAAGTAGCTCGGTGCTTCTCCACAGCCATGAACAGAACAGTCATGCAGAGCAGAGCAGTTCCAAATGCCTCAATCCACACACCTCGGGATCGAGATTCTCCACCGCCAAGCTGGTTGTCAAAAGCGACAGAACCAGGAGTCAGAGCATCACAAACGGCAGCAGCACAAATTCCAGCAATGACCTGAGTGGGCATCAACAGCAGAGCTCGCACAGGAGTAATGGCTCGCACCAAAGCCAGAGTCAGAGTGACAGCGGGGTTCAGTTGTCCTCCAGACACACGGAAGAAGACAAAGACATTTACCATGACAGAGAAACCGAAGCCAAACGAGATCATGAGCAGCTTGGCAGGGTCGGCAGTAATCTCAGTGGGACCAGGAGCATCATTGGAATTAATCTGGACAACAAGGTAAGCAAACAGCAGGAACATGAAAGTTCCCACAAACTCACCAATTACGGCAATAATGTGATTTCTCAATCCTTCTGGCAGTCCTACGTATCGGTGACCAACGCTAACCCGTCTTTTGCGACCGGCCTCCAGGTCCATTGACAGTCCTCCAGCAGGACTGCCGTTGCTAGTACTAGGAGGCTTTACAGCAGGAGTATCGACAACGTTCTCCATCTCTGGTCCGTTGAAAGCAGGGCCCTCAGGGCCCTCAGACTTTGGCACCACTTTTGTAGACATTAGAAAGAGACAATATTAGAATTTACAATCTGTGACAGAAATAATTGACCCAAGTTCAAATTCGCCCAACGTCAGCAAAACCTTGTTTATATATACCTGACTCACGGGAAATACTTTTTCCTTTGTAGGGGTTCCTGAGACCCATCGCTTTCCGACCCGCAATTGGCCCTTGTTTTTAACCCAGTCATGGACTGGGCAAAACAGGTGGCCGGATCGCCCTTTGTCATGCTGTCTCTGCGGTGCTGAAAATAGTTGGAACTCCTTCGAGTCGCCTTTAATACGCAGGACCCAAATCAAACCTTGACAAATTCGGGGAACTATGCATTAATTAAACAAATTAACGGCGGTACCAGTATCACAGACATCTCCAGCGGTATCAGACCTCATCTTGTCCCTGTGAGATGGTAGCAAGGGTCCTCAATGGTACCACCTTGCTAGAGAGGGTCCTATACCCAAATACGGTGTCGCTGCACTCATGTCTCAAGGTTGGGCATTTCTTTGTACTGGTGCCGCGCCGATGTCTCAAGCTAAACTGCCCTCGTATGCGGGAAATCATCTGCTCCGCCGCATCAATTTTTGTCAGGGTGGGCAAGACGGGTTGTTTTTGCTCTATGTTGATCCAGCCTACGGAGCAATATTATTACCAGGACCGGACCCGCCTGACTTGTGGTTGAAGGTGGGCCACTAAACGTTTGCGTATCCAGGTCTCATTCTGTTATGGGACCCTCCCACCTCTCCAACCACAAATCTATTCATTCTTGATCTCCCAGATTGATTCTGGGGAGCAGGGACGTTATGCATATCATTGCATATAATGCGGGCGGGAGTCCTAATTGGGTAAAAGAAGAGGGTATATGTTTCCGATTTTTATGCACTGTCTTAGATATCAATATTGTGATTGATCGGACGTTTACAAATTAGAACCCGCCTGGTTCCGGACCCAAATCCCAGAATAACTCACGCAACAATTGTTCCATACCGGCCTCCGCCATAGCCCCGGAGGCGGTGGTAGTCGCCTGAGGA
This sequence comes from Blastobotrys raffinosifermentans, assembly GCA_003705705.2. Classification (NCBI taxonomy): domain Eukaryota; kingdom Fungi; phylum Ascomycota; class Dipodascomycetes; order Dipodascales; family Trichomonascaceae; genus Blastobotrys; species Blastobotrys raffinosifermentans. Next base: position 73,461 of record PPJH02000035.1, read on the forward strand.
CGCACGGAAGGTTGTTCCTGCATCATGGTGGTACGTGCGAGATCCGGAGCGTTGCTGTCATCCATTGTTCCGTTAAACAGAGGGCGTGTAAGCTCATTCAGGGTGGAGGCCAGCGAAGTGGCGGAACTGAGGGATCCAATTGAGCCACCAGAGCCCATCATGCTCATTGGCCCCACGCCTATGGAGGAGGCAGGGGCCGCGATCGGGCTCGTACCTGCACTGGCAGTAGCGGATGGAATTGGAACAATGGGAGAAATAGGCGCTGAATGCGGTGGGCGCGGTACAGATTGGTCCCTCTGAGACACATGTGATTGGCGGAAAGTGTAAAATTCGCCGCGATTGTGGTCGGTAGCATCGTCTTCATCTGAGGATCCATAACCATCAGCGGCGACTTTTTGGTATCGTCTTTTTACCACCCTGGTAATAATCTTTCCGGTCGTTTCCCGCGATAAATCGCCCCATAATGTTGTCTCCTTGAGTCTACAAAGCTGGCCAACCCTCAGTAGTAAATTGTACATTCTTGAGGCCACCGTGCTATTGTCTTTAACCTGCATCCATGCTGTGCGCACTTGATGGTACGCGTCCTCGGCGTCGACGTCGATGCGGATTCCGTGGGCCCACAATAACAACTTGACTCGGGCCATTGCAGTCAGGGCATGCAACGGCCGGAAGTATAACGGTTTTGACAAGACCTTGTCAGGATTCGTGATCATATCTAAAAACGAGTTGATCATTGTTCGCGACATGCTGATAATTTCTTGGCCATATCCTTTGATGACCTCTGGCTGTATTTTTTTGCTTTGCTGACTGGTTATGAGCCAATTGACCATTGTCTCCAACATTGAGATTCGGCCGTGCAAGTACGTCATTTGAGCCATTCGCTGCAAAGGGTCCGTAGCAATTGTGGTGGAGTCAAAACCTATCATTTTTGATAATTGGTCCATCTCACTCACTTGAGATAAATAAGTAGATTGCAAGTCTTCAAACGTAAAGCCCCCAAGCTTAGCACCGGTCAAGTTTTGGCACCCTCGCAGGCAAACAATTGTCAGCTTTGTAGAAAGTGCAATAACTCGTTCCAATTCATCTCCGTGATCGATCATCGCATCGCACTGTTCCTCAGCAGTAGGGAACATTTCCATCATTTTATAACTATTCCGTGATAATGCAATAACACCATAGCTCAACCTTATAGAAAGATAGGTCAATACGCGTTCTCTTGCTTCACTGGTATCACCTTTGTTACGAACAATACGTTTGGTGTCCCGGTCCCGTGAAGATGCCAGATCAAAAGTACCAGCTAATGTCATTGCCGTCATAGGGTGGAATGATGACTTGAGCTGGCCCCTTTTAGGAGTGAGAAAATAGATGGTCACCAATACTGCCTTCATATACTCTACTGAACAGGTACCGTCCATAAACGACTTTTCTGCTAGAGTACGATTGAAAAACCCGGTCAAAATCTCACCTTGCTCTTCGTTTTTTTCCAGACAAGCCAGCGCTATCATCGACAGACACAAGACTGGTCGTGCTTGCACTGCCATGTCATAGCTTGCATCACGGGGAAGCAATCGCATTGGAATATACTCGCTCATTTTTGTCACAAATGCCCGAAAATAGCTCCTGGCCTCCGTGTGGGTTAATAGTCCGTTTTCTATCGCCATCTGAACGCAATTACCGTTTACAAGTTCAGGCTCTGCATGACTGAGCGGGAGGGTATGGTTAGTATTAAAATTTTGCTGAGGTCCCAGCGTACTCGATTGCCTAGACTCCGGTCTTTCGAACGACTGACTAGATTCGTCGGGTTGTAATCGATTGATCTCAGACCACGCCTGGTCAATTATGTTGCGCAGATCTTGTACAGCTCCCCTCCGCAATTCGGGGTCCCCGTGAACTGAATCTTCTGTCACTAATCGCAGCCTTCGGTCCAGCCAAATGTGATTAGGATGGTTAGCATTATCTAGAGGCTCTGACCCATCTCCATACACCCCCATTTCTACCGCAGGTCGTTTGCGCACTCGTTTGGGCACTGAATCTTTTGCCCTCACCGAGCTCACTCGACAGAGTGCTCCCGCTTTTGTACATCGTTTGCAGGCCTGCTGCTCGGGGCTCTCATATTCGCAGCGTACCTTGATCCGTCGGCACCGCTCACAGGCCTGGCGTTTGCGCCAGCCTTCTGAGAAATTCCCGGACATCTTATATGCGGATGATAGCCGATAGCCTAAATCAGAGTAGATTTATCGGCGCTATTTATCTGATTGTTACTCACCATCATCAGGAATTCCGGGGAGGTGACGCATCGCCGGGCATCCGATATTAATTTATTTACTGTAGCGATCATTTAGTTAAAACTACTAGGACGAGTGAGATCACATTATTGCAATTTTGACAGGCAAAGGCGCGTGGTAGCAGCGGGCCAATCAGCCAATTAGTGAATTGCACGCTAAGTCCACATCTTCAGACACATTCTGATCCCAAGAGATGACTATGCGGGGGTATCGCTCTTAGTTACATCACCAGCACCATTGACAGGCTTCTTTCGACGAGGTCGAGGAGGCCGTTGTCGCTTTTTTGCTTCGCCTTTTTCACCATTGACTTGTTCCACTGGAGCCTCCCCTTTTGGTAGTTTGGGCTTTTCTCCTCTGGGTCCTTTTGGTAATCTATTTTCACCTTTTGGCTGTGATTGAGGCTGAGATTGGGCATCAGCTTGGGCAGGCTGTTGACTTTGGGCTCCCAAGCCTTTATTCCTTGGCTTCTTCGATCTTTCCTTCTTTTCTTTGGGATCCTTGGGATCCTTAGGCTCCCTGGGCTCCTTTGGCTCCTTTGGTTCTTTTGGTTCCTTTGGTGCCCGCGGCCCCTTTGATTCCCTTTTTGCCCTTGGATCTTTGGGTGCCTTTGGATCCTTTCCTTTAGACCCTTCTTCCTCTTTAGTATCTTTGGAAACCTCCTTGTTCTTTTTGGATTTGGGCTTTCTGGTCCTATTCTTGCCCTTCTTGCCCTGGCCCTCCTTTGCGTTTGGCTTGGAAGGCGGTTCTACCAATGGCAAAATATCGTTGGCAGGATCCTCTAAATGCTTGACAAATGATTTATATACAGCATCAGACTCAATTGTTCCTGCTGTAGGTGGAGCAACGCTCTTTTCAAACTTCGCCTGGTAAGGTGCGTATTCAAGCATTGGCACAGCGCTAGAAGACAGACCAAACTCTTCCTGGATTCGGGGCAACACCAACCTTTTGAATGACCTGAAAAAGTTTCTCAACAAGTCAGGGCTTTTGAATGCTACGTATGCACGGGAGTATACTGGTACCTTGCCTTCTTTCTTGGGGATCCTTCCCGGCACATAGTACCACAGGCTGCAGATGCTCTCGTTGAACCACTCTCCACCTTCAGCATATTCCACAAACCTTTCCTCGCTCAACGTTGGAGGAAGCTTTCGGATCACTAGCTTGTCACGAAATGCAGCAGGTTTAACCTTAGCTGGAGTCACTGGTTGTGTTTTACGCTCTTCGGTGTGATCAGCCGGTGGAACTGGAGCTGGCTTATCCAGTGACTTGCGATCTTTCTGGGACCCTACTGACTCTGCATCAGGTGTATGTACAGGATCTTGTACTGGAGGGTGCCTTTCAACTCCAGGTTCATCCTCCGTCATCGTCCCTTGACAACTCTCCCGCTCGGAACCGGTCTCGTCGATAGTGACCAAACTACAAGGCTGAGCTCATTTAATCCGCACTTCACGATCCTACTAACAACTTCGCGCCGAAAGAACTGAGTGTAGCTTTGGCAGCGATTTGGTATAGCAATGGCCACAAACCTATGGCTGGAACAATTCAAGCAATGCTCTGAAACGGCGCAGGATCCAAATCGTTTGGCCGAACTGCTGACTCTAGACATCAACGACCCCCAAGTTTCGTCTCTTCAGAATGACATTCTTGACAACAGCAGAGACGTCTCTGCCACAGTTGAAGCAATAAATTTACATGATGGAGACTGGCCGGGACTTGTTGGTCTTGCACAGGCATATCTGAGGTTGTGTGAATCCGTGGATCCCAATGACCTTGCTGGGTCATTTGATTTATACGTTGACGTATTTACAAGCTTGCAAGCTGCGTTTGCAAATACTAGGGGCGCAGTGCTAGGTGTTGCACTATCAAGGTGCAGTCGCACAATTGTATCACTTTCTCTTTTACTTGACAGTCAATTGAGCCCAGCTGAGATGATTCGCACGTCATACATTGCATCGATCCTCTTAAAAATGTTCAACTCCATCCGAGGCGAAAAGATAGACCCGTCAATGATGGACGGCAGCGTACCAACGAAAAAGGATCATATTCTTTTTGTAGCAACGCTATTGTGCCGAGCATATTTTAAACTGGGCAAGCCTAGTTCCTGCGCCAATGTCTTTTCAAACATCCACACTGCTAACATCAAGTTTTCTCGCTATGCCTTATCTCAACGGGTGGAATATCGGTACTACCTAGGCAGGTATTATGTCTTCAAGAATCAGTTTGGAAATGCATATCGGCACTTGCAATGGGCTTTCGACAGGTGCTTGAGCTCCTCCAAGAATAAGAGGTTAATTCTAATCTATCTGATACCAGTAGCTCTGATATTGGGTAAGCTACCAACAATGCCTTTACTTGAACTGTATGGACTCGATAGCATATATAGTCCACTAGTGAATGCACTGAAGAGCGCAAACTACCAACAGTTTATGGCACATGTGGACAGTCAACCATACCGAGATTGGTTCTTACGGCGGGGCCTGCACGTCGCTCTGCGTACGCGTACAATTGTAGTTTTGCATCGGCAGGTTGTGTCAAAAGTATGGAGGCTGACTGGTCAGAAGACGGTGATAAAGTTTGATCATGTCCGTCGAGCGTTGGTGCTGTCAATGGGATCTCATGAGGATGCAGTGTTGATGCTAGACAATGATCCGGACAATGAGAAACTGGAGGCTATATTCGTCAGCTTGATTTCTCAAGGATATCTCAAGGCCAAGGTTTTTTCACGTAATCGAGTTCTTCGGTTACCACCCCAGGGCGCCATCCCTCTAATGGTGGACGTTCATAAAATTGCTGGACCTGAGGGCCTTGTGCTAACGGGCCACGAGAAATGGATGGATCAATAACACTTACATATATATCATCAAAGTACATATCTATTAACATCATTAGATAAATATTTCTGTCACATCTTGAAACAAATCCTTGAGGAGAAGTCCAATGTCATTATAAGTAGGGTCGGGTCCAGAAACGTAGAAGACAGTAGACGGATCAATTGATCCCTCAAACTTGTTGGAGTTATCAGTCGCAGGCTGGACGCTTCCAGTGAGACCTGCCAAAGACGGGTCTACGTTATAATCTTCTTCTTGACCATTAAGCACTGCAGAAGTGTTTCTCGTCAAATCGACTCTGTTGAGAATTTCCCCTAGAATCTGTTCTCTCGCTTGGATCAACGACTTGTTGTTGCCTTTGATCAAGTGGATTCCCAACCATCTCTCTATCCGAAGATATAATGGATGTAACTGAGCAATAAACCAACTTTGGCTAGTATGGGCCGCCCAGGCATGGCGCAGTTCCGTGTACAGAGAATTGACATCTTTAGACATTGTGTCAAGCGCCAGTAACCATGAAACCATACGCACCCGAATTAGAGCAGAAATAGCTCGGATGGCTACTATGAACACGAAACTAGGGGTAGAATCATTTCGTTTAACCTGTGTCACTGCAACGTCCAAGACTTGAGAAGCTTTATTGGCCACCAGAGAAAGCTTGTCGCTGATTGCAGATCTTCGTGAGTCACTTCTAAGAAGCTGTCTAAATAGAGCAGTCTCATACACTGACAGCTCTATTAACAGCGTAAAGTCCTTAAATGGCCCAGCTTCGGCGTCCGGAGAACCCTTGACCACATCATTGAATTGAATTAGTAATTTTTCGTCCCCATCATCCCCATCATCTTCTTCCGAGCCCACTCCGGCGGCGATTTCTTCGATTACCCGCTGACCCTGTTCGATTAGCTGCATTTGAGTTTTGTGCACAGATGGAAGCCCATCCACAATGGCAGCGGTAAGTTTAGGTATACTATCCAACACTCGGATAGTAATAGACGATGAGTTGGACAGTCCGTACAAGGCCGCGACTTCGTAAATATGGATTAGAGTATGAATTCGAGCTCTTGCGCTGTCCTTACCAGGATGACCATCATCAAAAGACAATGCCCGAACATCTTGAGGGGATCCCAGGTCTAGACATCGGGCCAGTGACACAGCCAAACTCAGATAAGAGTCCTCTCTTGACCTATGGGTCGTAGTACCAAACTGTGCGTACAGAACGGCAGCCCGGGCAAGCTCAAGTGTTGAATTACCGCGACTCAAGACCCTGTCGCCCAATACAGATCCAAGCAAAGTTACTAAACTCTCTGAACATGACATGTTAAGGCTGGCAGCTCCAATGGCCACTATCGTCAATGTCAGTACCGGCTCATTTCTAATCGGCGTTGTTTCCAAGTCCCTAGGAAGCTCTCCGGAATATGGCACACCCCTTGAAACCGCCAAGTTAGTTCCCGCAACTAGTGCTCGCTGGGCATCTTGTCTAGTAATAATTCCCCCTCGAATGGCTCCTTCGAGACCTTCAGATACCATATTAGAGGCCGGAGCGGCCACAGTGGAAGAGGCAGTGACTTGCGAAGGATCCCTAGCAGCCGCTAAGGCTCCAGCAACTACATCTGCAGACGCCATTGGATCTAACGTGGGGTCAATTCCCGCCAGCGCTGGGTCAACAAAACTGGCCTGAGTTACTATGGATCCCTGTCGACTATGCCCACTGTTCAAAGAGCCAGGAAGACCTAACGAAGTAGGAGGAGGGATCTGCAGAGCACCATGAGGATCGGGCCCTTGCATTGACTGACCCGGAATAGGTCCCCCGGGTCCTTGCAATGACCCTCGAAGCTGGGCGATTTCTGTACGAGCGTCTTCAACGACTTGCTCAAGCTCCGCAATCTTTTGAGCTCGAGCAGCCTCAGTATACACAGCTTTTGTCTCCACCCAGGCATACTTTGCCCCCCGTCGATGGGATTTGAGGGCCAGGGATTCAGACCCTGCCGGAGGGTTGAGCTGGCATTCTACCCCAGCTTTTGCACATCGGGTGCATGTATCGGAGTCGGGAGAGTCGAATTCACATCTCACCTTGATGCGCCGACACCGACGACATGCCTGGCGCTTACGCCATTTCTCAGCAAAGCCAGTGTTCATAATGGACCTCTGTCGTGTTTAGCTGACTGCTATTGTCAATGGCAACAGGCACAATGAATGGAATTTGGCCACACTGGACAATATAGGTCCTTGTTGCGCGCGCGAATTGCAAAACTAGTATCAAGTGGTTCCAAGGACCCCTAAAACGCGTCACAAATCTGAAATAACCGTGAACACCCTTTAAGAAGCACCAGTCGCTCCTTTACACGAACGATTTCGCGTCTGAGAAGCTAATTGCAAAGATTGTACGAGAAGTTGGAACAGTGAAGATTGTTTGTATAGCATTTAGCCGCACGTGTCGTGAATGTCCACATTCTCATTGGCCAAGCTGATTGGTTGCTAAAGATTTAGACAAGACTAGTGTTATTGACGCTATAAACCCAACTAGACGCGCTTCATGTTCTCCTGGCGAGAAGACATGTTAGTCTTGAGACGTTTTGTGTCGTTTGATGAACCGGCGGGCCGGTCGGTGTGCCCGACAATATGGCAGGGCCTTGAAGAGACCGGACCCGGTATATTATGTATGTACAGTTAGTGATGGGAAGAGAGGAGAGTAAATGAGAGGTGTAAACAAGAAGTAATAAGTTAGTAGTAATTGTCGTTCAGGCCAGATCGCTGTTGATCTCAGCAAACAAGTCGTAAAGAAGTGTCTCAATCTGGGGGTTGGATTGCCAAGGTTCATTAGGGTTACCGTCAAACTGAGAGCCCAGGTCGAGACGGTTCATGTCAGCTTGGTCAATTGACCCCATATCGGTAGAAATAATGGGCTCGATATCGGCAAAATCATGTTGACCAGGGATAATACCTTGAGAAGCGTCGCTGTCCAAACCTCGCTTGAATCGCTTAGGATTAGGGGCCCCAGTGGGTCCACCAGGGTTATTCTGAGTTAAAATTTCCTCCAGGAAGTGCTTGAATTTTCCAGGTCCTAGATTGGATGCAGCAGAGTTTGCTTCAGATGATGGCGCGGTGGTACTGCTGTAGGGAGCCCCTCTTGGGATCGATTCTGTGGAGCCTGGCGTTGTCTGATTGGTCTGATTGTTCTGGTTCTGAGCAGGGCCACTGGAATTCCCCGACAATTCAAAAGGACAATTCTCGTTAGATACATTACCCAAGACAGTATCGGGATCCTGGTTGAGGAAATATCTAAGTCCCATTAACCGTTCTGTCCTCTTGAAAAGATGAAACAGGTTCCTGGCCGTCACATCGCGTTGCTGATGTCGAACCCAAGCATCTCGAAGCTTTGTATGCACGTCAGTTATATCTACAGGCAGCGTCAGCCTGCGGGACCATAACACTACCCGCAGTCGCATTAACGCCGACAGAGAATGAATGCAGCGGACATAGGCATACTTGGGCAAAATAACTGCGTTATCAGCAGCGTCCACAAATGCATTTATCATGTATAGGGAAAGAGCCGTGATCTCCTGGACAATGGGGAATACGAGGGTGTTGTCAGTTTCGTGAGATCGAACCACCACATTGTTGAGAGCCATCTCATTCAATACCAACAGAAATTGCTGATTGGCAGAGCACAGGGGGACAAAGTTACGCAAGGGTTGCTTTGGGTCTTTAAAGCTTGGTAACAATAGCCCTTCTCCCAGGGCGACTAGGTCATCGAGTTCCTTTTTGTATTTGTCCAACATGTCCTTGAATGATCTCGCCGGCGTATCTGGAACATTGAGCTTTGCAAACGCCGCCACAGCCTCTTCTGCTACAAGTACCTGTCGTACAGTGTATACCAACACCTTATCGTCAACATTAGGTGAATTGAGAAGGGCCGTAGCACTCTGTGCAACTCCAGGAATCATGGCAGCTAACCGTTGACGGTTCGTGATCACTGAGATAGACCCAACACACATATATACAGACAGCAAGGTTTGGATTCTCACCCTTGCCATCTGCACCCTATTAGGCAACTGGCACCCATCGCTATCTGTGCCAATCTTGTTGTTTCCCGCACCACAAGATGCCTTGCTGCCCTCCGCCGATCGGGTATTAATGTTGTTGGTAGCGCAATTTGCTCCCGAGGGACATTCAATCCGACCTCCTATGTCAGCGTCGTCTGCCAGTAGACTGGGCTCATTCATCTGACCAGGACAAGAGCCAACAATGCTATCGAATGTGTTCCCCAGAATAGAGTTAGATGGGGGAATCGTTGACGTGCTTGGAGAACTAGACGCATCAGAGGATGAGGTCGAGAAGGGGCTCGCGAGATCAGCACCACCATTAAACTCATTAGCTGCTTGACAAATAGTTGCAATATCATTATCCGATCCCAAGTCCAGCAGGGTCGTAACTGAAATCAGCGTGGTGAGATAGATACCCATCTTTCGAATAGGCATTGGCTGAACATACAGGATGAGAAGCACAATAGACTGCAGGATCTCCAGCGAGGGATCTACAACCACATACAAACGGTCCAAGATGGCCGATTCTACGAACGAGACCAGCGATTGAGAACTCTGACATCCTCTAGCACAAGCCAATGCTGCGATCATAGATAATGCCAGAATGGGATGCTTGTTGACCGCATCATCAAGGTTCTTAGGGATCTTCCAGCACTGAGGAAGACATACTACGGCCGAATCAACAAATTGGTCATACAAGATCCGAGCATCGGCATGGGTCAGCAATCCCACAGACACAGCCGACTCCACTACGTTCCGGACCTTTACTGCATCGGCCCATTCGCTAGTACCACTAGGGGCCTCAGTCTCTCCACGAAGCTTGCGTAATTCGTTTCGAGCTCCTACAATTGCGGCCTCTAGATCAGCGATCCGGCTGGCATTACTTGACGGTGAATCGCTCAACGATCCAGGTCGATCGGGCCCTGAATAAGAAGATCTTGACGACGTGGACGATTGGGCAACCTTTTCTCCATTAGGGGCAGTAGTCTCGCACACTGCACCAGCCTTTGTACAGCGAATACACGAGGTTGCAATGGGACTTTCGTATTCGCATCTCACTTTGGTGCGCCGACACCTCTCACAGGCTCTGCGGCGACGCCAGTTTTCGGCAAACTCGGCACTCATTGCTAATATGATGGAAAGTTAAGCGGGACGATACAAAGAGATATGCAGGCAATATCTCAGCACAACGTCAATCATCAGTTTTTCGAAATTGTCGTCGAGCGAAGTCTGTTCGTGTCTTTGCCACTTGACGAGGTGGACGGCTATCGAGTCATACCGCCCTAAGGTTTATCATGCCCAAATAGGAAAACAGAATTACGGCGCATTAACGAGGAGGCATCTTAGTATGCAATATGGAGTAAAATACATCAGATACATGAAAAAATAAATAGAGGGTTGGACTGCCATAAGGGCTAATTTGACTTGCTTTCTTCAGGAAAGTTCAACAAGTGCCCAATTTGGACCACAAAAGATTGATCAAAGTACTGATCCTGGTCCTCTAGGCCCACGTAACCCGGCTTGACCTGTTTGTCTCCGTCGCTTAAGATATGTCGTAGAAGCTGTACTGGAGATCGGGCCACATACCACTCCCACTCTTGAGCAGTAGTAGGGATCAATTCGCAGTGATCTAGCCACCATTTTTCAACTTTCGTGGTCACCTGAACCATATGTGAACCAGTATAAGTGTTCATCCAACGCGGGAAAAGGGACTTGATTTTTTCAAGACCATCATTAATGGTGCTTTTTAGAACACCAATCTTCTTCTCCCGATTTGTACACTCGTTGCCATGCAGGGCCCGCATGAAGTAATAGATTCGCATCAACGACGCGCAATCATGCAAAGGTCTAAAGTACAAGTATTTTGATAACAGACCATGGGAGGATGCCATTTCGACTTGGGCCTCCACGTCATCCACACACAAAGTTATCAATTGATCAATGATTTCTTGCAAAAACATCAGCTCGTCCTTAGTCTCCAGAGTGGTTCTGGGCTTTTTGGCCAAGAATCCAAGCGAGATTTCATACAGGTTAATGGCAATAACTCTGTAGCATGCAGTAAAAGCGTATACACGAGCCTTAATGCGAGCATCAACATGACCCTCGGCCATGGAGTTCACCAGGGCAACTTGTTTGGCCACATCTGCCAGCCGAGAGTGATGGTGGTCCAACGACGCTTTGACCGCAGACACCATCATACCCGGCGAGTCGCCCATGATGACCATTGTCTCCAGGCACTCTGTGCCTGCAAAAATCAGATTCAACGTGTGTGCTGTGATCATGTCCCGTTGCGAGCCCATCTTCACTAAGACATCGCAGTACTTGTAACACATTGGCAGCATGCGAAGTAGCTGCAATCTTTGTGCCCCTAACGCCAAAGGCATCAGACATAGATACAGATCAATATAAGTATCCATTTTTCCACGAGCAATGTCTCGTTCTGCTGAGGGTACGTTGACGTTAAGGAGCACCTCGACATCCTTGGCCGATCCCGGATCCATTGCTGCACACAATGAAAGCGCCAATAGTACATACATTGGTGCCTTGGAACCAGGATTGGGGTGGATATATACGCACATGACTATAAGTGCGCGTACTATTTCGCATGATGGAGCTTGAATGGTAAACAATAGGTCACAAATCACCCGGTCGAGGTATTGGATCATCTGGTCCACACTAGAACCTCTAGTGCAGCATGCGCTAGCTGTGATAATTGCCAAAGACAGCACCGGCTGGAATCGCTTCATGTCGTTGAAATCTACTAGAATGTCTGGTCCAAACGTTAGTGCATTTGCAGCATGTGTGGAGAACATTGCATACAAGTTTCGGGCTTCCTGCTCAGTTAATAGTCCCTGATTAATGGCCCCCTCAACACAGTTAATCTTATTTTTATCTCCCCCTGCACCCTGCAGGGTTCTTAATTCTCGTTCCACGTCGTCGCGAACCTTTTGCAACCGCGCAATTCTACTTGCACGGTCCTCGTCTCCGTACTTTGGAGGCGATCCCCCCAAAAGTGAACTTGGAGGCGACGTTGGGACAACCAAGTCGCTGATTTTTGGTAAACTGGTGACAATGGGACTGCTTGCCTCTTCTGCCAGTTGAGAAGGCCGGCGATGGCCATGGCCATGGCCATTCGTCTGTCTCGACGATGCTTTCGACCCTCCAAACTCTGGGACCTGACAATGGACTCCTGCTCTTACACACCGAGTACATCTAACTGTGTCAGGGCTATCATATTCACATCGTACCTTAATCTTTCGACATCTCGTACAGGCCCTTCGCTTCCTCCAGGTGCACGCAAACCCTTCTGACATTTTTCAAAAACTCCTCACCAATTCAGGTTGTCAGATAGCAACCAATAGGGCAGTTACGAAAGCTGTTTTGACGCCAGTCCGTGGTTAATCTTTCGCTTATTCCAGTTTTTTTCTGGGTGGTATATTAAGACAAAAGTCAGACGGTCATCCTATTAATGCAAGCGGGGAACCGGTCACTATTTCGTGCCGGAATCAACAAAATGCCGAATACCGAAGAGAGAGACGCGGCGTACGGCTAGTCCGTCGGCGCTCCGGGGTCAGGGCGATCAATTTATCAGCCTACTTTGTCACTATAATAATCACCTACTTGACCCATTCTGGGAATTCGTCACAGTAAATGGATGCCACCATAGGCCTGACAACAGTGCAGGCTGCCGATGGCTTTTTTTCGAACCTAATATGGTGGCCATGACATTCTTTGCGAAGGGGAGCATCCGAATTTATCCGGGATCGGGGATCCGGGTGGACTTAACCCACCATTATTAAGATTTTGGCATCCAACCATTGTCAACATTTACCAGAAATGCCCAATAGGCCGTCATACACGCAATTGTGAAGTGATGGGGGCAGACATAGCCTTCGTTGACGTCACTGCATGAAAGAATAATGTAGAGGGATTGATGCTTTGAACCGAAGGGTGTTGGGAATGGTTGTGTGTTACTGGCAAGACGTGAGGTCACTGAGTTTTATACGTGGGATCAGCACGTGATGTTAATCACGCGATCGTTTGCCAGGTGCGAAGGAGTTACACAAACTCTTTAATTTTCACGGACACTGATGTTTCGAGGTTTGAGTAGGATTGCCCGGCCACAGGTGGTCAGAACCGTTGCCCCTCAATGTAGGCGGTCACTACCTTTGGCAGTGAACCAATTCTCGTCTTCAGCTGCCGCTCTGAAAAAGGGCGGCCGCAAGAATAACAATAACAATGCTAAGGATTCCAAGGAAGAGGTAGACGGACCCGGGATCGAGGAGGTCAAGGGCCTCGTAAAGGGAGTGGAAGCTAAATTCAAGGACACAGTCGAACAGTTCCTCATCAAGACTACGGAAGTTCGCCAAGGACGGGCATCATCGGCCAAGATTGGCCAGATCAGAGTGCCTCTAAGTTCTGATGAGGGAACACATGAGTTGCGTTCTCTGGCTAACATCCAAATGAAGAACAATAATCGGACAATTGTGCTGACAGTATTCGATCCTCGTCATGTAAAGTATGTCACTGCCAGCGTTTTGGCCGAGATTGGGGTCACTCCCCAAGTAGACTCCCGCAATGAGCAGGTGGTGACCATTACCATCCCTACTCGTACTGCAGATGCAAACAAGGAGCTCATCAAGCAAATGCGACACGAATACGAGCACTTCCGTAACTCTCCTTCCAAGCATTCTCTGACCTACATTCGAGAGGACCTGATTAAGCATCTCAAAAAGTATGGCAAGTCCGGAGCCCTGACTGCTGACGAAACCCAGGCTTTTGTTCAGGAGGTGGAAAAGCAGTTTAAAAAGTACTCCACCACTCTTAGTGACCAGCTCAAGAACATTGAGAAGGGCATTTCATCCGGCAAATAAAAGTCGTAATGTATTCTATTTTTGACAATAGATTGATTGTAATATACAGATAATAATTTTATAATGTCTAACTTCGAGCCAATCGTCCCACGCTCTTAATTCGGCGCCATTTGCCAATGGCATAACCGGCCTCGTTAATAGACTTTACCATGTTCCATGCCTTTTTAACGTCAGGAATAGGGTAGTCCAAAGGTCTAGGGATCTTGGTGCTGATGAATGGGAACCGGTCGTAACATACACTCTTTTCCAAACAAAGTCCCCGCAATCCCTCGGCCCCTCCAAATTTACCGTATCCTGACCCATCCACACCTCCAAATGGCAGCTGGCACATATGATAGGTAGCAAAGTCATTAATGGCTACGTTTCCAGTCCTCAATTGATCCGTCACCTTGTTAAGCAGTGACTTGTTGGATCCGAATACTGACGCGCCCAAACCATACTCAGTAGAGTTTGCTAGTTGCACAGCATGCTCAGTGGATTCGGCAGGCATCACTACTAGAATAGGCCCAAAAACTTCCCGTTGGGCGATGGCCATTTCTGGGGTGACATCTACCAACAGCGTAGGACAAAAGTAGTGACCCTGGGGGTATTTTGGGTGTGAATATCTCTGACCTCCTTGCAGTAGTCGTGCACCCTGGGACACTGCCTCGGACACAAGTCCTTCCATTTCAGAAAATCGCGCTCCACTGATGGTAGCTCCGATATCAATATCTTCTTGCTGGTCAATTGACGACCCCAGGCGCAGCTCTGCCACAGCACCATTGAGAATATCTACCAGCTGATCATAGACTTTTGGTGTGGCAATTACTCGCTCCACCCCAATACAATTCTGGCCTGCCGACTGAAAAGTACCTCTCATAATCGTAGATGCCACTGATTTAATGTCCGACACGTCATCTAGTACAATTAAAGGATCCTTACCTCCAAGCTCCAGTACTAAAGGAGTGAGAGATTGAGATGCCGCCAAAGCAACCTTGTGGGCTACTGCTCCTGACCCAATGAAGGTGATATGGTCCAAACCAGGATGAGAGGTTAAGTAATCAGCGTCCTCAGGCCAACAAGCCACCAATTGAACGACTCGGTCGTCATATCCATGAATAGCTAGAGCCTGTTTGGCAATCTGAACAAAAAAGGATGACGACCATACTACTGCCTCGGAACACTTTACCACAATTCCGTCTCCTGCGAACAGTGCAGCCACTATCGGTCCCATTATATTGTGCAGAGGATAGTTCCACGAAACCATTGCACAGACAACTCCCAGAGGTTGGTATCGAACCTCAGCACCCTTGTAGAACATTAGCATCGAGGCCGAGCCTGGACGCTTGGACGTCTTGAGGGCCTTTTCTCCGTTCTTTACAATCCATGCAATTTTTTCCAAAGTGACCATAATCTCTCCCAAAGATGCATCCACCATGGTTTTGCCAGTATCTCGACAAGCAATTCGAGCAACCTCCTCCTGGTGATCGGTAATGTACTTGAGAATAGAGTTGAGCACTTGTGCTCGCTGGGCAAACGATGTCGACGCCCAAGACTCCTGTGCTTCCCGACACTCACTAATCTGAGCATCAATTCCCGCCCGAGTGGCGGCAGGAATAGATCCCAATGACTGACCTGTAGCTGGGCAGTAACACTGAATCATATCTGGCTCTGAGCTGTGCCTGAGGCCCACTGGCTCCATTCGCTTGCCCTTCCAGTGTGGAAGCGCTTGCTCAGGAGGCGTCAGATTGAACGATTTGGGATCGAGCTTCTTGCCTTCATTACGAGGAAACAAGTATCGTACCGATACAAACACCACCACAACTAGAGCTCCAGCAGCTATCGCAGTAGGGATATCCCCGGCCATAGCTACCACCTCGAGTCCTGACATCTTCATCGAACGGCTTGAAACAAGGACAAGCCAGCATTAAAGTGGTCTCGAGCAGGGGGGGCCTCACCAGCCTGATTTGGGACATGAATGCAGTTGACTGGAGTTGAAGACCAATATACAAAGTACAAAGTACATGAATCAAATAAGACTGAATTAGCAATGAGATGCTATCGTTATAATGCTACTCTGATCAATTATCAATTGAGCCTGCCAAATAGCCCAAATGAACTACAAACGGTGGATAGGATAGGCTAAGATAGGCTACAACAGGCAATGACAGGCAGTGACAGGCAACGACGAATAGTAACAGTAGGCAATCAAACAGATTAACAATAATGACAATGAACCGAAAAAACTCTAGATCGGAATACGTAGCCCTAGGAAGCCTAGGAAGGCGGAGATTAATGGTTGTGTCATGATGCTGGCATAAGTTTATCTACGCATTAATATGGAGCTGGGGGTTAGGAGTCATAACAGCATCAATAAGCTCCTTTACAACCTTGTCCTTAGCAGAGGCTGCCTTCTTCTTGACCTCGTCCAACTGTCCACTGACTTGCTTCTCGGCCTCCTTCTCAGCGTCCTGGTTCGAGCCGGAGTACTTCTGCTCGTTCTTCTGGAATTCAGCTTCCTTCTCTTTCTTGTACTCCTCAATCTCCTTTGCAGCATCAGTCTTTGCGGCCTTTAGTCGCTGGGCACGGTACTGTCGCGAGTTCTGAACGATCTCATGGGCTTTTCGCTCAGCTTCCAATAGGGTCTGGATACCAGACGAGTTTTGCGCCGACTATGTCAGTAGCCATTTCTCAGTAGTATCAAATGTAGAGCTCTCTCTAAACGAGAGTTCTTGAACGCGATCCTCCCTACTTACCATCCTGTTTATGCTTAAGTGTACTGTGTAGAAGTGCTTGGTTAGGGGTTGCTGGTTGTGAGGCAGCCGTGGAGAGCTGAGCCGCAGTGCGCCGCACCATTCTGGCGGACGTTTAAGCATCGGTAGGAAATGGCACGAACAATTGATTTTCACAGAATGAGACACCATACTGGCTCCAGAACCAATTGTATTGCATAATGTTAACATTTGAGAAATAGTATGGGAAAATTTAGTTGGATGACTACAAAGATCAACAAAAATCAATTAGTCTTCCAAATGAATCCCGCTACGATCCCAGAACAGATTGAAGCATAGAATCAGAGTAACTCTTAGGGTAACCCTCTCGTCTGTTTGAATTGCACAGTAAACATTGGCTTCTTAGCCCTAAAGGCTGGGCGTACGTTTTACACACACTTGCAAGGCTGTTCTTTCGATCCACTTGATCCAATCACGAACTGAATTTGCAAATTGGTACAATTGCAGTATACTTGCAGTATACTTGCAGTAGGCTTACTGGATATAACTAAAGGCACTACCTTAAGTTCTAACTTCTTCTAGTACTTTACCTGGATCTGAAATGGGGCCGTCAGCTGTGCGGCCTTATCTTGCATTATCAGTGGAATTCGCTTATAAGCCGCTCCTGGAATAGAAATTCACAGGTTGTTGCTGAAGAAACCGATAAGCTTTCCGAATGGGATGAGCTCGGTACGGTCATAGAGATCAACATGACCGGCCCCTGGTACCCAATGTAGCTCTTTTGGTTCTTGGGCACGCTTGTACGCGTCTTCACTGAATTCGCGCGAATGGGCCTGGTCACCGGTGATAAACAGCATGGGACGGGGCGAGATTGTTTCAATGTCGTTGAATGGATAGAAATTCATGAATTTGACATTGCTAGTGACGGTGCGTGAAGTGGTGTGTTCCCAAGTCGATCCCTGGGGTACATATGCACCACGACTGGTACGGTAAAAGTCGTAAAACTCACGGTCCACTGCTGTGGAGTTATCTGTGAGATTGGTCGGGGTTCCCATAATATATTCCAAGTCACCTCCAACAGCCTCTGTCCAGCGCTGCTGTGCTGCCTCAGCAATAATCTCCTTGCGTTGCTCCACGCTTTGTGCATGCTGCAAACCGTCACGGTTGACAGCACCCATGTTGTACATGCTCACAGTCGCAATGGCCTTCATTCGGGGGTCAATCTTCGCTGCACTGATGACAAAAGAGCCACTGCCACAGATGCCAAGGACGCCAATTCGGTCTCTGTCGACAAAGTTGCGCGTTCCCAGATAGTCGACTGCTGCGCTGAACGCTTCCGCGTAAAGATCAGGCGAAACGGCATTGAGGGGCTCTCCCCCACTGCCACCATAGAAGGGGAGATCCAAAGACACAGTGATGAATCCTTGCTCTGCCAACTTTTGAGCATACAAATTGGAACTCTGTTCCTTTACAGCACCCATGGGATGGCCCACAACAACAGCCGGCATTTCTACACTGTAATTAAACTCATCACTCACGAATAAATTACCTGCAATGGTCATTTGGTTCTGAGTTGGGAAGTTGATAGGCTGCATTGTCACATTTTCACTGCGGTAGAAATTGTCAGCTCCGTATGACATGTTCTGTGCTGCCCCGAGCTTCGAGTTGAACACGGTAGCCGTCACCGCGGCAATTGCAATCTTCTTGCCAATCATTGTACTGCTTTGCCCTCAACTGGACCATATCACTGTCATTTTATAACCAACAACGTGGCAGTGATATACATAGCCAGCTAAAAACGACCGATTGCGTCACTTGGACACTAACTCCGACCGTTTCAAGAATTCATTGATCAATTCTGTGGGTCGTGGAACAAGGCACGTCTGCGAGATGGTGACTGGGGTGATCAGAGCTCTGATATGAACGCTGAAATCTTACACCAGCCCGAAAACCAGAATTGTATGATTTATTCAAAACCTTTTATGCCCATACCTCTGATATACAGCTCTCAGCAAGGTTGGACAACCCAGCACCAGAGAAAACGCATACTATCCTCTACATTACACTTGATCTAAGCCAATAGGCAGGAGATCTCCTCTACATTATCGCCGAATAGTAACTCCGACTATCACCGACTTCTATGATCGACGATCGGCGCGCTCCACAATTTGTTAACACCGACATATAATTAGTTTCTTGGCACTCGACGCAATGGACCATGTCCAGTTCAAAGAATTGATTGTCTGTATACACAGCCACCAAACTTCCACGTTGGTGTAAGTCCCACGAGTGTACCGCTCAGATATTCCGTTGGTTATTCCAATCACAATTGTTAACTGAAAAAAAGAGGTAGGGATAAAACCCTAGAACCATACGCAGAGTCAATTATAGAGTTTTCATCCATGAGCATGACTTTGATCAGGGTTCTTAGTGCGAATGTCGATTTCATGGCATTCATAATTGGTCGATTACTCACGCTTCGGCGTTTGCAATCTCCGAGCGTTAGTGGGCCCTCTTTCAGTTGGGACACCAGACAAGAGGTAAAATCATGGCTGCGCTGGAGAAAAAGGAGCTCAGATCCGTCGGGACTGTGGCAGATCTAATGCCAATTCACTTCTCGACAGATGGGTAAGAAATTGGTAATGCCAACGTCAGTCCAGTTCAAGTGTTATCCCGGTCCTCACGCCTATCCATATAGATACATTGCTTTGCACCTGACAAACAGTACAGTAAGTCCAGAAATTTCCGGAGCTTGTAAAGCCAACGGCCTAATTTTGCATGACATTCTAACAATCTCATAAATTCTGGGAGAAAATTGCCAATTGATGACACGCTTACAGTGTATTTAGATGATTATCGATTCTAGACCTATCAACCATTTATGCCACTGGTACGTCTTACAAAATGGGCTCGACGAATTTTCGTTGATAATTTTCGATACAATGCTGTTACAAACGTAGTGTGCTTAAAGAATCAATGAGCTATGTGATTCGTTCATGACTATACAATCAAGCTTACCCTAGAGGCATTAGCTTCAGCTTTAGTGCAGTTTAGTATCCGTGTTGGCATGACATTAGTTTACGCATTAATATGAAGCTGAGGGTTAGGAGTCATGACGGCATCGATAAGCTCCTTTACAACCTTGTCCTTAGCAGAGGCTGCCTTCTTCTTGACCTCGTCGAGCTGCCCACTAACTTGCTTCTCGGCCTCCTTCTCAGCGTCCTGATTCGAGCCAGAGTACTTCTGTTCATTCTTCTGGAATTCGGCCTCCTTCTCTTTCTTATACTCCTCAATCTCCTTCGCAGCGTCGGTCTTAGCGGCCTTTAGTCGCTGGGCCCGGTACTGGCGCGAGTTCTGAACGATCTCATGGGCTTTTCGCTCAGCTTCCAATAGGGTCTGGATACCAGACGAGTTTTGTGCCGACTATGTTAATATCTTGTCGCAAGCTCTGAGCTGTGGATCTCTACTTACCATCGTGTTTATAGACTGGATTCTTAGCCTGGATGTGTCGTCAGTTAGGGGTCGATGTTACAAGCCGCGCCTCGAGGCGACGATAAAGGAATCTCGATAAATAATTTTGTCGACACACTGATAATAAATGCCGGAGCCATTGTGTTCTCAGTGTCGCCAGGAAGCTCCAAAGTACAAGTGCCCGGCATGCTCACTTCGTACATGCTCTCTAAAATGCTCTAAAGAACACAAGGAAGCCACTGGATGTCCAGGTTTAGTGGATCCAACTGCGTATGTTCCTCGGACTCTCTATAAAGAAGAGAATCTGAACCGAGATTACCGCTTTCTACAACAACTTGGACGAAGCGTTGAGCTTGGACGAGAGGAGTCGAAGGATAGAGGACTACGGAGGACAGCACCCGCTACAGGACCTAGATCATCCGGCTCAGAGATGGTGCGTGGGGGAGTAAAAGTGAGAACTTTACCTAAAGGGATGCAGAGAGCGAGACTGAACAAATCTGGATGGAACGCAAAGAAGAAAAGGTACTACTGGACTTTAGAATGTGTAATTTACCGGCAGACACAAGAAGAATGGGCTTGCGAACGTACCTTGGTAAGACCCCGAGTTCCAGATAACATTCCGCTGGAACGCATTGCTTTGGGCTTGGACGATCAAACAGATCAGTTAGATCAACTAGAGCAAGATGAAGCGACAGTGGTGGAGAAAGTTCAGGTGAGAGAAGAGCAAGGGGAAATGGAAGCCAGAGAATCATCCCCATTGAATGCAAAAGTGTTTATCAAGAGAGTAGACAAGAGGTCTAGTCCCACGCACGTTTCAGAATTGGACACCTCAGGGCTACTGGCAGATGTATTATCGGGACAAACAGTGATCGAGTTCCCAACACTCTATTTCTTCTTTTACCAGTCTCAATTCGAACTTCCGAAAGGATTCGTAAATGCAGATACTGATGCAAACGACAGCAGTTCAGATTCAGACTCCGACTCATCAGATTCCGATTCCGATTCTGATTCTGACTCCAGCGATAGCTCCGATGGACCCCCAGAAGAAGAGTCTGCGTTAGAACCAGCAACAGCCGAAGAACAGTCTACTAAAACGGAAGAAACATCTACGACGGTCCTCGCGGAGGATCAATCTAATGAAGCACTTAATGAAGCTATCAGACAGTCCCTAGAGTCATAAAATGCATATATTTATTTCAAAACTATGACTGTACATCGAAATGGTTAAGGTAAAGAATTGGCTCCCCTTTTTTTACAATCTGTAAGGCAATTATAGAGTCCTTGTGCACTGAGCGGTCGCCATAGTCAAGTTTAGACCAATCTTGAGCAAAAGGTTTGTATATCTTGCCTTTGTTGAGGTAGCTCTCTGCTACTCGAATGAGAAGTACTTCCTCAAGTACATCA
The DNA here is from genome assembly GCA_003705705.2 of Blastobotrys raffinosifermentans. Lineage (NCBI taxonomy): Eukaryota > Fungi > Ascomycota > Dipodascomycetes > Dipodascales > Trichomonascaceae > Blastobotrys > Blastobotrys raffinosifermentans. The sequence continues at coordinate 95,074 of PPJH02000035.1, forward strand.
TGCACCTGTGCAAACTCTTCATGCTCCTCAGGGGTGAATTGTGGTGGTTCAAGTCCAAATCTTTTAATAGCTATTACGTCTCCAGGTTGCACCGACTCTATTTGGTTTTCTGTTAGAGGAGCGGAAGCAAAATAGCTGACGTCTATCAGAGCAGGGTCATCCTCATGCCATGGAAATTGAGTGCGAACAAATGGATATGGGGGCACTTGGGGGCTCCTATTGAAGGGCTCCGTACATTCAATTGCATGCACATTGAACAATCTCTTCCACTTTTGTTCGCCTTTTCTATCATTACTGTCAGTATCGTTTTCGCTTTCTGTTTCACTGTGGCTGTCACTGCTACTACTTTCACTTTCATGGACATCCTCTCTTCCGCTACTATCTGCACTCTCACTCTCGTCCTCGCTCTCACTACTCGTTGCCTTTCGTTTATCCTGGCCGTCCTCACTAGATCTAGAAACCTGCTGCAGTCTCTCCAACACCCTCCTCTCACGAACTGTCGCCGCCCATAATTTCAGAGCCTGACGCGACCTTCGCCTTCGCAAATTGCGTGCTCTGGTGGCTCGGGAACCCATGAACGGGATGCTCATGAGAAGGATTGTGAAGGACAAAAAGACGAGCCGCATTGATAAGATTAGACTACATTCTAAGGGAAGTTAATTGGCATCAGCTTTTTTGGCGATGGATAAGAATTGGTCATGAGAAACGTGATTTGGGTACTGAGACAGCAACAGGTCAAAATCGGCCTCGTCCAAAGACCCCAGTTGATTGAATGACCACGAGTCACAGACGTCCGAAAGCCATTTCATTCTGGTCTTAATAGACTCCTTATCTTGGCCAGAGTGCTTCTGCCTGAGCTTTGCTCGAAGAATTCCAACCTTTTCAACCGCTTTTTGCATGTTAGTTCCGTCGATTAGACCCTCAATGTCCTGGCGGATGCGACGAGCCAGTCGAGGTGCATTACCGTTTGTAGATACTAACAGCTCCAAAGGACCCCGTTTAATTATAGATCCGCAGTAAAAGTCACATAGATCTGGAATATCTGCGCAATTGATAGGACAGATCTTTCGAAACGTGTGCGCCAACTTCTCTGAAACGGCACGGTCGGTGATACATGCAAACATGAGGTCACACTTGTCCTCATTCTCAATATCAAATTGGGCATCGTTAAGATCAATGTTTTCAATGTACCTGACCTCACTATGAGTCTTAGCTAGCCCCTTGATTTCGTCACATACATCCAATGATCTGACCAGAATCTCAGCAGCGCCTGCATTGAGAACAGAATTCACTCTTGAAAGAGCTACTTGACCGCCACCAAATACAAAGATTCGCCGGCCTTGCAACTGGAAGGCCATCAAAAGCGACTTTTGCGCCTTTTCTTTCGGGGCACTATCAGTCATTTTAGATGTAAGAAAGATTCAAAGTACTGGCTCAACTTATCAAATATCAGGGCTCCTGGTTACCAACCATTTAAGCGAGCAAAGATCTTAGACTATAGATATCAGGAAGTACGTTGCAGAGATGTTATTGGATTGTTCAAATCATTCCGTTATCAGATTCAATACATAATATGCATAAATAACTAGTGTTTACCAATTGTTGTTTTTTTAAGCAGCGCGGCCAGAGACACGGGCCTCAGGAACACGAGAAGGCTGGTCGCCAGCTCGCAGGATACGGTCACCAGCGGAATCGGCGACAGGGTCAACATCCTTCTTCTCGCCCTGGGCACGCTTCCAGACCTCGACTTCCATTCCTCCTCGAATGACAGCTACACGCATAGTGGCCAGCAGGTTGTGAGCAGCGTTGGAGTGCTTGTACACACCTCCGTTGAACACGGCAGTTCCGTCCTTGCCAATGGCGCTCTTGATGAGAGCCTTTCCACCAGGGTGCTTGTCAATAAAGTCGGTAACATCGTGGACAATTCCAGAAATGAGGACCAAAGATCGGGAAGATGACTCGTCCTTGAAGTCGTCGTACTCAATTACAGGAAGCTGCTCAATAGGCACTCCCCAGTTGAGACGAGCTCTCCATCGGTCCAGCTTCTTCTGCTTCTGCTGTACCAGACCCTGCTCAATAGCATTCTGGGAGAAAGTCTGCAGGTTAGAGGCCAGACCAAGCTGCTTCATGGTCCAGATGAAGATCTTGGTAGGGTCGTACTGGTACCACTTGATAGCGTTACGGTAGTCGGAGGGGAACTCGTGGTGGAAGTTGTGGTAACCCTCACCCAGAGTAGCAAACGCAGTCAGAACGTGGTCTCGAGGAGATCGGTTGTCGTCAAAAGGCTGCTCTCCCAGCCAGTGGGCAAGCGAGTTGACACAGAAGGTCGACTGGTGGACAACAAACTGTCGCAGGATTCCTGCAAACACAAATCCTCCCAGGTAGTCTCCCCAGCCCAGTCCAGCAACTACAGAAGGGAATACAAACGACATTGCTGCCATGATCCAAATGTAGTGTCGGTGCTGCCATCGAATAATAGGGTCGCAGATAAGATCGGAAATGTCGCATCGTCCCTTGAGCTTGGGGTTCTGCTTGAACATCATCCAGCCCATGTGGGAGAACCAGAATCCTCGCTTGGCATTGTAAGGATCCTTGTCAGTGTCAGTGTAACGGTGGTGAGTGCGGTGTCCATTAGACCACCACTTTACTGAACCCTCACCGGCTCCAGCACCCAAAAGTGCCAAGAACACTCGCAGGGGCCATGATGCACTGTAAGCCCGGTGAGCCCACAGACGGTGGTATCCGGCGGTGATTCCCAGACCGGTCAAAAAGTAGTAGACGAATGCCCACGCTAATGTCTTGCCGTGCACAGGAATGAAAGGCACCGACAAAAAGCCGATTGCTGGGATAATGGCAATGATGGTTGTGTTGATCCAATTGAAATGCTTGTGCCAGTTGGCGAGGGTGAAAGCCTGCTCGGAGATATGAGTCTTTGTCGAACCGCTGGAGGCAGCAGCGGCGGCAGCCTGCTCCTCTTGCCTTCGTCGGTTGATGTTGACCTTAGCTCGAACTTCGGCTCCAGACGCAATGGCCTGGACTTCTTCGAGATTCACCTCTTCGGGACCGTTCATGATTAGTTTGGTGAAGTTGCTCCTGCAGCCAAATCCTCTTTTATATATCTGCTGCAGTGCCCCAAGCTGTTGTTTTTTCGCCGCGGACAAAAAAGTAAATGATGGACCTGATTTGCATCCAGAAAACGTTGTTGAGCCCCAACAAGCCTTTCAGGCGTTGCACGGCTGGCCGAGGGCAACCTTCTAGATAATGGGCAGTGTACAAGCCAGAAGCCCCTGGGTACGGTACGGATGCTACGACCATTTGCGCCATTTGCGCGGTAGTCTAGGTTGAATATACTGCTCAGAAAGAACCATGTTTCCTAACTCTACGCACCAATTAATTACGTCTAATCGGTTTTCATTGTTCCCATTTGTCCATGATCATTTTAACCTCGGCATGTGAACGCATTAGCAGCCGTGCGCAAAATTTATATTGCCCTGCTATCAGTGGGCTGATATGGGTCTGTGAGACCACTGATCTAAGTCGCAATGATCGCAAGAAATGACGTGAATGGGTTTTATTAAAAGTGGAGCCAATGCTTGCCCCTGTACCGTTTAATAAAGTTTCGATGATCTTCGAATTGTTGCTCTCTGGGCCAACGGTGACGCTCCCTTAATTAACCCCAAGCCCTATTGTTCAGCCCACTGTGCGGCGGTCGGCCGAATATGCGACCTTATCGCACAGCCTTTTGTTGAAGAAAAAAATGTGAATGGCTTCATTGAGAAGTTGTTGTAGGCTAATATAGATTCTAGTCAATTAGCAAATGGTACCGGACCTTGCTAGCTGTCTTGCGCAACAAGTTCCAGTGGCATTACTACGTATCACTTTAAAATCTTACATAGACAACGACCAAGATCGAGTGCTGTCGGCATTAAATGATGCAGAGTGCCCCCCCGCGTATGTCGCGGCCGTCCTGCGCACCCTAATTCAACTATCAGAGTCTAACGATGTTCCCGTGTCCGAAAATATCGCCGAAGCATATGCCAATCAACTGGTAATGCCCCAATCGTCTGCAAGCGATGGTGAGCCAACAATTGTAAGATACAAACTGTACACCCCACAGAAATGCCCAACTGCCGCCAGCTCAACGGTGCTCCTTCGCGAAAAGCCGAATATTCTCGTATCCGAGGGCTCTACAGGTCATCGCACTTGGGAAGCCGCCCTGGCCCTGGCAGACTACATTCTACGACATGATAATTCCGAGGCGCCGTCCCAAGTGGTTGAATTGGGCGCAGGCACTGGTCTGGTGGGCTTCGTAAGTGCCGCCAAATACTCTAGTCAGGTGATTGTAACCGATGGGGATGACCAGGTGGTGTCATATCTGGAGGGCAACATTAATCTCAACAGTTGGGCCCAACCATTGGTAAAGGCTCAACCTCTTGTTTGGGGAGTTGATCATGCCATTGCTCACAATGATCAGATTGTGGTATGTGCTGATGTTACCTATGATGACTACGTAATTCATTCTCTGGTATCATGCCTTAGAGACTTTCTAAAGTCCGGGACCCGGTACTGTCTACTGTCGGCTACAGTGCGAGACGAATCCACATTAAACGTCTTTTTGGAATGCTGTCACGATAATCGTCTCAAAGCAGAGCTCCAATTGACCTACTCCGAACCGTTTGATTGCCAATTCTTCATTCCTCCATATAGTCCCGATATTCGCATTTATCGCCTCAGCATTGATACCAATAATTGAAATAAACAAAAACAAACAAACTGTTAATCAGAAAACTGGAAATTTCATTTTTGATCTTCCTGTTCGCCGGTGTTTCTAGCTCGTAGCCCCGACCCAGAGCTGGTGCGAATGGCCCCTTCTTTTTCGGCAGTTTCCAATGCATCAATTACCTCAGGGTCGTTGAAATGGATGCTTTCAACAAACTTCTTACCCATGGTGGTGCGAATACCATTAATCATGCCTTCATTTTGCTCAAAAGGAGCTAGATCGTCGTCCAAGAGATTTGCGCTCAGAGTAGAGATTCTAGACACCTTTTTCTCAACTAATTGGGTCAATTGACTGAGAGTCGCGTCATCTTCAACGGGCCCATCTCGTACCAATGGCCCCAATCGTCCAATAGCTACCTGTGAGATGATAATAAGATTCCGGCACAGTTGAATTGCTTGGTAGGGCAAAAATATTTGGACTGCGTATCCCTTGTATGCTCCCGTGATGACTGCCACTTCAAACACCAAGCCCACGACCAAGGTAAAGTACTTCCATTCCCGTCCAACTTTGTCCCATCCACAGAGACTAAGCACGACAAGAACTCCGAATGAAGCCAAGTAATACCCCATTACAGCCTCCTTGAGTCCTCTCTGGATTATGCCTACCAGAGACACACCTGACTCCTCATTCATTTTCAATGATGCTTCCTTTTGAACCCATTTCAACATCTGATCTCCAAATCTATCGTATGCCATCCTCTTGGATGGATCTGACAAGACATCAAACATGGATTTAATGCCCAGCCAATAATCATGCCCTTCGATCCCGACCTTGTCTGGATGAAGCTGCAGTGATAATTTACGAAACTCTTTCTTAATCTCCTTGGAAGATGCATTAGGCCGTAGACCGAGAATTTCATAGTAAGGAATCTCTTTGACAAGCACCTCACGATATACTCTTATTAGCGAATATGCAAGGTATGCACAGATAACCAGCGTATACACGATCTTCCCATCGCGTTTGTTTTGTGGCGACCCCCGAGGAGGCTCCTCACTACGCTTAGTGTACTTGAGTCTGTAGTAGACAGTAAGAATTGATGCGGTAGCCAACTTCGGAATGAAGAACCATCCCAGGAAACTTAGCACGCTCACCATGTCGCTTTTTCACTTCAGAAAAGTACTTCCGGTACCCCCAAAAATAATAACAGTAATAAATCGTCCAGAAGATCTTGCGCCACCCAGTTCGACTCAGTTTGAGTTCAAGTTCAATAATCTGTCCCAGATAGATAAATCAAACGCGGTTTAAAGTTGGCTATCCCTCGGTACCCCCTGAGGAATTAATGCCACACGGTCTTTAAATCTGGAGAAGCCGCGTCGACCTCAAGCCAAGTTTCCACAATGTCAGAAGATGCCAGGGATCCAGTGAACCCTGTAGAATCGGTGGAATCTTTGGGACCTGAGTCTGTGAACTTGGAAATGGATACTTCTGGTAAATCCACAGATGATACTGCCATGGAAAGTCATGTCGAGGAGAACTCTGAGGAGCGGACCAGCTCACAATCTAATGAACTGCACACTGAAGCTTCCGGCCAAGTGAATGATACTAATGAACTAAACGAGGTTGATGAAATTGAAAACAAAAGTGATCATTTGAATACCGAAGATAATTCGGACAACGAGGATGCCGATACCCATGCACAAACGGCAGAGGAAGACCACAATACGCATGATGACCACAAAGCGGAAAAGAATGACGATAAAGAGGACAAAGTACCTGTTCAGGAAGAAGAAGAGGAAGATGATGAATTTGGTGATTTTGATGACGCGGAGTTTGGTGATTTCGATGATTTCGAGGCGGCTCCAGAGCCAACATCCTCACAACCTGAACATTCAGAGACCGTGGCCTATGCAGAACCTTCCCTCATGTCCCTTAAAGAGGGGGACTTTACTAGCTCAGCTCAGTTGCAATCTGCTGTCGGTGCAATTCTTGGTAGCATGACCGTACAGGCTACTGATTCATCTGAGCATGGACCTAATATCCACTCTCGAGGCGAACTAGATAGTAGCGCTCCCAAATCATACTTCTCTGAGCGTAGTGCATCTTTATGGAGTCAATTGGCAGTCTTGTCACCGGATGTACGACCAATTGATTGGAAGCGGTCTGCCATTCGCCGTCTTCTTTTGGTTTCTTTAGGCGTTCCTCTGGACTTGGATGAAATTCTTCCAAGAGCCAACACAAAACGATTGGTACTGCCATCGCTTTCAAAGGATACTGAAAAAGGCAAGGCATCAGAGCAGGACCAGACTAGCGAGGAAAAGCCGACTAATGATGGGGCCAAAGAAAAAGACGCCGAGTCAGAAGCTCTATCTAAAGAGACGGAGACACTTTTGTCTGAGTGGGATCGACTGGCGAAGGTTTCACAAGAAGCGCTAGAAGGTATGAGTGAAGAGGAGCTTAAGGGACACATTGACCGCCTAAAGACAAGCATTGAGGGAGCGGAAAAACTCAATGCACAGTGGGAAGCAAAGAAGGAAGGAGCCATAAAGGACAAGGAAGCATTCGAAGGAGTTATAGAGTCATTGGTGGAATATGCCCAGCGACTTCGTAAAAAATAACCACCACATTAAGTTGAACTCACTGCGCCTTGACTTGGGCTGTGTGTCTGTATACGCCAGTGCGATGGAGCAGTGATCAGTCACGATCATATATATACCATGTAACGTTTTTCAGTAATTATAAATTTGGCATTGTACAGTCATCAGTCATAAAAAAATATTCATCTCAAAGGTCCAAGGATAAGAGATCTGTCCGAGGACGCAGACACAAACATGTTGTCGTCAGTAGGACTAAAGGCCACATCATTGACCGAACCCAAATGGCCAGGAAGTTTATGGATAATGTTGCGAGTGAACACGTCCCAAATTACAGCAGTGCGATCACTTGAACCAGCTGCCAATCGCTTTCCATCAGAACTCCAAGCCAGACGCAGAAGGTTCTGTTCTACACCTGCAATTGATCCATCTAAAATTTTGAGTTTTCTAGATTCGTTTGTAGTAAAGGATCGAATGTCCCACGTTCTGACGGTATTGTCAGTGCCATTGGACGCCAGCTGTTGATCATCAGGCGATACTTTGATGCTAGTTACCAGACCATCTCCGTGTCCTGTCAAACTATACAGTGGAGAAGAGGTATTTCTCGAATCCCAAGCGTGAATTTTTGAATCCACACCACTAGAATACACAGTCGATCCCATGGAGTCCACTGCAACTGCCAACACAGGATACTCTGTCTCAAAATACGATACTGCCTCTTTCTGTCTGGGATCCCAAATCCCAATAGTGCCATCATCTGATCCAGACACAAAGATTTGGGGCCCTCTTCTCACAACATCCAAGCAATTGACCATATCTTCATGACCAAGATGTTTGCGTATCCGTTGTCCAGTGTAAGCGTCCCAGGTAGCCACTGTCAGGTCTGAGGACGCAGATATAATATGGTTTTCATCACGGGTCCATTTGACGTCCAGAACGGCGCCTTTGTGTCCTTTGAGAAGGCCGTAATTACTGTGGTCGGACGCGCTCCACAGGCAAATAGACTTGTCGGCTGAACACGATGCAATACGGGTTCCAGTACTTGAAAATTCTACCGCCAGAACCGCATCTTCGTGCCCATGCAACTGTACGACTTCAGATTGAGTTGTTGCCGAGCTAGGAGCCGTCGTTAACGCTGACGACTCGGCGGTCCTAGGCCGCTTGACTAGAGACATGATGAGGAAAAATGTGTCGCCTACCAGATAACGATAAGAAGGTGTATCGGAACCTGTTAACAAAAACGCATGAACAGTAACTTGAACAAGATATTAATCTAAATAAAAAGACCGTGAAAAGATATAATAGGACTGAAGGAATGTCAATAATGGGATATGGTGTATTACGGATAGAAATTGTTGTCGTATACCTACAAGCGATTGAAAGCGATTACGACAGGCAATGAGTGAGTGTGTAAGAGAGACAGGGTTATAATAGTACAATAGTATTGTCTAAATAGTCTCAGTGGCATTCTCATAGCCTAGGCCGTCATTATCCTGGCGCATGTTCTCTGGTCGTTCCACGGAAGGAATAAACTCCAGCACCACGTAGAGAACTCCAACGAGTCCGATAATCGATCCGTCAATGATTCTCAGCACATGGTCATGAAGAATAATGGTTCCAATAAAAATGTAGACTAGTTAGCGCAATCCAAATTCAACAACGACATCTCTGTAATAGCACACTTACACACTCCACGTCCAATGAATGAGAACATGAACGAGGCATACTTTGCCGTCAAAGGAGGTACCTGGAACTCCAGAAGGCCAATGGCCAGTCCAAACAAAATCACATAGATGGCGATAATGGTCTAGTTAGTACGAGCAACCCTCAATTTCTGCTTGAAGAGCGTTTAATCTTACCGATTGGCTATAGTTAGTATCAACTTGAATGATACCCCAAATAAACACAGCACAATACTTACAATGACACAGGGAAGAATTGAGAGACACCTCCAAGAATCGCCAATACCGCCACGGCCAAGTTGACGAGGCGGAAGACGTTAGTAAGGTCCATTCCTGATAAATCCATCCTGTTCGATTCTGTTAGATCCTGTTAGCTGTTAACAATGGGAGAGTACCGCCACGTAGTGCGGCATATCATCAAAACTGCATCGGCCATCACTGCATTGATTATACCGTAAACATGTAAACTAAGACAGACAAAGAAGAGAGAATATCATAGAGCAGAGATAAAGTACAGAGTAACAATACCATAATATACCGCCTATAACACGTCTACGTAAAAAGCAAAAAATAACAGTCTTACTCGGCAGACTCCTTGGCGGCCTCCTTTGCCTCAGGGGCGGGAGCCTCACCAGAGGCTCCGGCTCCAGCATCCTCTGGGGCACCTTCGGTCATGTCACCAGTCCACAAGGTCAGGTTGTCTTTCAGCAGCTGCATGATCAAAGTAGAATCCTTGTAAGACTCCTCGGACAGAGTGTCAAGCTCGGCAATGGCATCGTCGAAAGCCATCTTGGCCAGATGGCAAGCGTGCTCGGGAGAGTTAAGAATCTCGTAGTAGAAGACACTGAAGTTGAGGGCCAGACCCAGTCGAATGGGGTGTGTAGGAGGCAGCTCCATGTTGGCGATCTCTGAGGCAGTCTGGTAAGACTCCAGGGAGGCATCCGAAGCACCCTTGCGCTTGTCCCCAGCAGCGAACTCGGCCAGGTATCGGTGGTAGTCACCCTTCATCTTGTAGTAGAAGACCTTAGACTCTCCAGACTGGGCCGAAGGAATGAGGTACTTCTCCAGAACTTCCAAAATGTCGTCGCAAATCTTGGCCAGCTCAGCCTCAATCTTCTGGCGGTACTCCTTGATCAGGCCAACCTGCACCTCGTTACCCTTGTTCTCCTCCTTCTGTTCAATGGAGGAGACAATGCGCCACGAAGCACGACGGGCTCCAATAACGTTCTTGTAAGCCACCGACAGGAGATTTCGCTCCTCCACAGTGAGCTCCTTTCCGAGGGCGGTGACGGCCTTCATGTTCTCCACCATCTCCTCATATCGTTCAGCCTGCTCGGCCAACTTGGCGAGATAGACGGAATCTTCGCGACTGGTACTCATCTAACGGTTAGTATTCATAGGAACTTTGCAATCCAGAGAACCCGAACTCAGCGTTACAAAAGGGCGCGCAAGCTTCCAGGTGTGTTAACGCCTTGACCCGAATGGATTCTTCGGGTCATGATCAGGGCAAATAATCATCTTGTATACAAAGTGTAATCAGAGTGGACAGCGTGTACAGCGTGTACTTAGGTTATCAGAGCTCATTGATGCCACGAAACAAACGTATCGAAGGCCACCAACTGTATTACACGCGCAAACGCACCCACATCCATGACATCCATCCTCTTCGATTGAACACGCTTTTGTACACATGTAATGACCCTGTTTACCCTTCCTGTGCGCTCTATCGCTCCTTTGTATCCTGTTCGCGGTTCTTCACTGCTACTTACGATTATTGTTTGTTTGTTAATCCGACTCAAATATCCGGACCCCTAAGTGGTGATTATGTGGTGTGTTGTTTAGCCAACAAACAAAATGGCCACTGAGTTACTTATTGGAGGGGGAAAGGCTGACGTTTTCACTGGAGCAACTAACAAATTAGCCCCTGTAGTGCAAATGAGAGAAAAAACGATCGGTGCAAGCTGAGTGGGGGGTTACCATGCGCCTCGTTGGCTGAGGCGCGTCTCTGTAGCAACCTCCCAGCCAACCGCATAACAATGACAAAATTATTGAGAAATATGCCATAATCAAGTAAAAAATGCTGGCATAACAACCAAGGCAGTTGCATCGACGAAGCCCATTGGCAAACCCCGAGGAGCGAACAGGTCCGCAGCCAATAGCATTACGAAGTTGCAAATACGTTAATTGAGATTGCACCATATAATTCAATTCAGACTAATTAGGGTTGAACGACAAAAAGGTTATACCTGGCGGCGTTCTATGGGTGACAAATCCGATAAACCCTTTTTCCCGGCCCTAATAAATGCATGATCGGAATGTACTTATTATGGCCAGGGGCTAGAGCAGATTCACGACGCCGATACAGCACAGACAGATAACGACCCGTGCCCCGTGCTCGAATTGAATTATTCCTGTTCATTATCATTACGTATCGTGTATATCGTATATATCATATCATTACCGCGGGGGAAGTTGAGAGGATAGGATTGCTTGTGGTTGTGTCTGTAATTGTCCTTCCAATGGTTGGGGAGAGTTAATTGTCTGTGGAGCCTGTCGGCCCTGTGGGCGTCGCTGGGGTTGGAGCTGTGTGCCTCGCATTTGAAGGTTCTGGAACTGGCCTTGACCTGCTTGCTGTCGTTGTTGTAGTTGTTGCTGTTGCAATTGCTGAAACTGACCCTGTTGGCCTTGGGATTGTGCTTGCATTGGTATTTGGGTTCCGGCGGGGCTCTGTTTCATTTGCGGACTCTGCGTCTGTGTGCTTGGACTTTGACCCTGCAATTGAGCTGCTCCTTGATAAAGCTGCTCCTGTTGCGGCACCAACTGGCTCTGACCAACACCCTGTGCAGGACTCGAGCCTTGTAGATTACTGTGGTTCTGTAGACTCTGAATGTTCTGTTGGTTTTGACCTTGTTGACTGACCTGCTGTCCCTGTTGGGCTTGCTGAGCCTGCTGAGCCTGCATCCGCTGCTGCTGCTGTTTGCGTAGAAGAAGCTGCTGCTGGTACGTTAGATTGGTGTTTACAAATACCCGTGGAGGTCGCACGTCTTGACGACCCGTGGCAGTGTCATATACTAATGTCCGTCCTAAAACGTTGCCAGTAGCAGCCATGACAGAGGCAATGTGCTGTTGCTGTGGAGTGGCATTAGCCGGAGGTGCACTAGGCAACGGAGGTACAGTGTTGAGAGCACCAATTAACATTTCTCGCATCCGGAAAAATCCCGTTCTTAGCCTAGTAGGGACCATCACTTTACGATCTAATGGGGTCGGGTGCGCTCTGAGCACTCCAGTCATCACCTGTTCTACCTCCTCATCCTCGTTGAGTGGCTTGTCCTCCATGAGCGCTTCATTATCCAGATTCAGCTGTTGCCTCGTCGACATTGATGCCAATTTGACTTGATTCCGCTTCTGGTACGCTAATAATAAAACATCATACGGTTGAGAACGACCAGGAACCGCGCGCTTAGCTCCCATAGAATGTGTCTTACACGTTAACGATCGCGCGCAATACCCGCCGTTGGGCAACGGCACTCCGCACTGTCGTTCTACATCTACAGGACCCTTTTCTTTGGACGACCCTGCCTTTTCTTTGCGGGGCTTACGCTCCTTGGCTGACTTCTTGACCTTGTTATTAGTAGTACCAGTACTGTCGTCATCCTTTGCCTTCTTGCGAGGGCGTCCGATAGGATTCTTTTCTTCGCCCTTTCGCTTACGGCCCTTCTTGGCCGGCGTACTGTCTTTCATATCACCGGTTTTCAATCATAGAGCTATCACTCTCTATCAAACACTCGCTCTCTTCCACCCTTCACGCGATCTAAGTCTCCTCTGTGTCTCTACACGGCGCCGTCGTCCGTTGTCCTAGTGACAATACAACGCACTTTTTTGGGCCAAGGACGCAACTGTGGTTTGAACTGGTCTCCTACCGCAACGTCTTGGTTGTGAGCCGCACATGCCATGCGTCGCAACAACTTTTTGCGTGTGCGGTATCGATACGCCGAATAGCAGCTGAGAGTACATCAGTTCAGCATTGCGTCGCATGAATCATGCAATTATCACCCCGATCGATACAATTGCTCCCTCTCGCCCCCACAGAGCAAGGTTCTTTGTCCGAAAGGACCATTTTGGCCACTTTCAATGCCCACCACTGTTTTCCCGTACCTGATTGGTCGCGTACGGTCACCCACCGACACAGTCACTCCACAATACAAAAGGTTGCCATCGCAGACAGTTTTAGACACTCAGAAAACACTCCAATAACAACAAGCAACTATAATTGCAATGCTTTCCCGAACCGCCCTTCGCACTGTGCGCACTGTGCGCCCCTCTCGTCTGGCCGTCGGCCGCTTCTACTCTGAGGGAGACACTGGAGCTCCTCGTTCCGCCCAGGAGGGAGCCGATGCTTTCCGCTCCCGGGAAAAGGCCCAGGAAGACTACTACATCCGCCAGCACGAGGCCGACAAGCTTAAGGCCCTGCGTGAGCAGCTCAATGCTGCCAAGGAGAACCTTGAGCGTCTGGACCAGGAAATCCAGGCCAATGAGAAGCGGATCAACGGCAAGAACTAAGTAGCATTTACTGTTTAAGTGAAACATTTAGTGTAGTTGCGAATATTGACATTTCCATTCAATTCCAATTGAATAGTCTCATTTGGGTCTTTTTTGTCATAGATTACAAGTTCTATTAGTCGTTACATTAATCAACCTCCATGGTATTGTCAACAACAATGGGCGCGACGGCCTCACTCATGTTGATCTTTGAAGGCTGAAGGTCCTGGAACCCAATTCCATGCACCTTCTTGTTGCTTCGCATGTCCAACAGTTCACGAATGGTAGCATCTGTGATTTCATAAGCACTGTGAACCCAAGGGGCAGGAGCAGACCGGTTGCCTCCAGTCAATCTTACTACCTCAGGGAATCCGGAGGTTGTTTGTTCTCCGCTGGCCAGAACAACTGTACTCATTTCTCGAGCAATGTCTATTCTCTGAGTGGCCTGACGAATCTCCTTGGACGTAGGGTTGGTAGTATTAGCAAACAGCTCTAAAGGCACAAATTCAGCGGTCTTGATAGAATGCGGGACAAAAATGTGGTGGTGGACCAATTCGGAGAGACCCAGACGACTGGAGGCCAGCTCAGATGGGGTCTCAGCGACATATGAGAGCTTGAATGGATATACCGAAGTAATAGCAGCAGACTTGGACAACAGACTTCGAGATGCGCTCAATTTGAGTCCGTACTGAACGCCATAGTCTCGAGAGTACACTGCGGCCCGAGCGACAGTGCCCGAGTCATCATAATAGTCCTTGAATCGGATAATTCCTTGCTTGCCCTGTGTTCCGGCCATTCGAATGTCTACAAGCCATGCCTCACCAGCCTCAACTTGGAAATCATCTTCGGCAATGGCAACTTCATTACTAGGTTCCTCACCATCGGGGCCAGAGTGTCTCAATCTGGCCATTGTACGCTGCTCCTCCTTCTCCTGGGTCCAATCAACTCCCTTATAGTCCGCTTCCTGTACAAGGTCGTTCTGACCAGCCAGGAATCGTCGTACCCGTCTCACTCGTGATCCTGGGCACACCTTAACTCGAAAAGTAGCGGCAATTTTTTCCACCAGCTGACGAATCATTCGTCCATTAACAGATCCGGTCGATGCAGCGGCAAGAGGAGCGTTGGGGTTCAAGCACAATCCCAGCAGACAAATGACTGCTTCAGTAGCAATGTAGGCAGCACAAACGGCGTCCGCATTGGTTCCGGTCAAAGGCTGGGGGCCATTGGTGGCCGACAGATCAGATTCCCGGCTGCGGACAACCGTAGTGTGACTAGCCTGGGCCGTGTAACCATCAATATGCACTCCTAGAGTAATCTTAACAATATCTCCTTCATTGAGACGGCCTCCCTGAAACGAATCTTCTTCTTCGGGAGCTACTCCGGAAACAAAGTTTGTTTTCTCAATCTGAACAGGCAGAGCAATACCTCGCTCTTTTACATTCTGCTTCTTGAAAGCATTACCAGTAGCCCGGCGAAGGAATGCATCTCCCAGTCGGCAAATTTCTCCCACTGATCGCTCGGCTTCTTCGTTCTCATGCACCAGCGTTTGTACAAACACCAACCCAGTCTGAGCAATCTGTCCAGCAAGACGATACTTTTCTAGTACGCTTGCATTAAGGACGTTCTTATCGTCCAGTAATACCTTCTGATCTGCTAATTCTACTTCCATCTTGTAGGCAGTCAGTTATCTTCGAATAAAAAAAAAAAAAAAAAAAAAAATTCCGGGTCATAAAAAAATTGAGCCGCAATCAGAACGGCTTTGCAGGAGAATGCAAATGAATACGATGAACCAGGAATAAGAGCCTAACAATTGTAGTTTTCTAGCCTTCATCCTTGTCATTATCCTTTCACCTTTCAGTATAATCGTTGTCGTCGTCATCATCATCTTCCTCGTCCTCGTCCTCCTCTTCTTCGTCATCTTCATCTTCATCTTCCAGATCGGAGTCGTCTCCATCCGACTCATCAGTCAAGCTATGTGAAGTCTCCTCCTTAGCTTCTTTTTCAAGTGTGTTTTCAAACTCTGGAAACTTAAAATTTCCGTATTGGGTACTGTCTTTTAGTACTGTAGCAGCTTCATTGTAGTCAATCTTCCTATCTTCTTGGATCAGCTTGATGGTCACTTCCGGAACCAGAATGAGTTCAATTAATAGTTCTGGAGTGACAAATTTGGCCATCCAGTCCCTTTGTAATTCCTGTACCTCCTTATCCAATTCCATAGACAAGACATAAGCAATGGCGTCCGCACCTTTAGGGCCATAATACCCAACTGGAGTGCGAACATCATCAGATACTATACTCAATCGATTGATTCTGGCCCGCTCACTAGTTTCAGAATAGTCCTTGATAATCTTATAGTAAATGGATTCTTCACATTCTCCTCGTATGACTTTCCGACAATGCTCCACAAGATGCGAAGCGCGGGTTTTGAGACTGTCTAGATCAATTTCAGTCGGGTACTTTTTCTCCTTAGCCAATTCCTCGAGCTCTTGCTCGTTCAAAGGCTTACTTTCATTATCTGTAGTTTGCTCTGAAGGGTCATCACCCTCGTCCCCCCATTCTTCAAAATCTTTGGACATGTTGGCTTTTAATTGTTCAATTTTATCCCTGCTGATGTCCCCATTTTCGGTCACTCGCCTACATTTGGACAAATGACCAGCTCTATTGGCGCCCGCTTTCCTATAAGTCGCTGCCATCGTGCTCTTATGCCGTGTCCGAAAGTTATTCTACTTTATCGGCCTTTAGTTCAGGGCTATCGTCATGAAGGTCGCCTAATATCATGTGAGGCTTTAAGGAAATTTTGTGGCATCAGAAACACTTCACACAAACGCTATCATCACAACAATGTCGCTGGAAGAGTTTGGCGACATTCTCCGGGCCATGCTGGCGTCGAAACCGCCAGGTGTGTCTGGATCGAAGATTCGTAAGCTCTCTCAGATTGCCACAGACAACGTGGCCTCCGAGTCGGTGATAGTTCAGAAGCTGTACACACACGTAAAGAAGACCCCCGCTTCTCACAAGCTCGGCGCGCTCTACGTTGTTGACGCTGTAGCTCGAGCGTACCAGGAAGACGCTAAGAAGAATGATCAAAAGGTAAATTCTGACGCTCCAGAAGGATCGTTTGGCTCTGCTGTGTACCGTATCGGGACCTTGGTGGACGGCATACTAGCCGACGTTTCAGGGGCGAATCTGCCTGAGGAACAACAAGAGAAGGTTCGTAAGGTGCTGGATATTTGGGAGAGAGTTCAGACTTTTCCTATGTGCGATATGAAGGAGTTGAAGGCCAAATATTTCCCAAAAAAGGTGTCCACCACACCTCCGGGATCCCCTCCGGCCTCGGTACGTCAATTCCCTCACGTAAACGTAGCTAAAGGCGATCAGGATCAAAAGGAAAAGTCCACAACACCTGTTCCCGATACCGCGTCTATTCTTCAAGCTTTGGCATCTATTGCCAAGCAGAAACCTCAAAATCAGTCGGCCCCTCAGGGTTCCCAGGGTGGTGCTCCAGCTCCACAGACCTCTTCACAAGCCTCCGGACCGGCACTCTCTAACCCAACTAACCAGGCAGCTCCATCATCACTGCCTCCTCCCCCTCAGCACCAATTTGTACAAATGCTAATGCAACAGCAACAACAACAGCAGCAGCAGCAACAACAACAACAACAACCTCAGTACCCATCTCAACAATCTTACGACCGACAAGAATATCGCTCAAGATCAAGATCACAGTCTCCTTCTCGAGGAGGAGGGGACTACTCGGGAAGAGAGATGCGATCCCGCAGTCCTCAAGGATTTCGAAGAGATCCGGGCGTGCCCCGAGAAAACATGGTTTCTCAGGATAATAGTCTTCCTCCTGGAACCATTAAAGTTCTCAGTAGGACTCTGTTCATTGGAGGAATTCAACAGTACATGGGTGAGGCGGACGTACAAGAAGCCATCCGTCCTGTAGCACAAGTACAGTCCATTGTACTTCATAGGGAGCGTCGTCATGCTTTTGTTAAGGTGTACACTAGAAGCGGTGCCGAAAAGGCCCGTGAGCATATTGAGCGTGTTAATCGAATGGGCTCGTCGCCCTTGAGAGCACGATGGGGAGTCGGGTTTGGACCCAGAGACTGTAGTGACTATCAATCCGGTATTAGCATTATTCCAATTGATCGCTTGACGGAAGCAGATAAAAGATGGGTGGTCGAGGCTCCATATGGAGGTACTGGCGGTACGCCCCTGGTGCCGGGAGTTGTTGTAGAGGAGCCGGATATTGAAGTTGGTGCTGGGGTATCGTCCAAGGCAATTAGCAAGCGTGTATCTCCAACTTCGTTCAGGCAGCCTTCCCAAGATGACCGCTATGGACGAAGAGATCATCAGCGGTCGCCTCCTGGTGCCACTGGTGCGAACACCATGCCAGTCGGTGGTGGTGGTGGAAATGGTGGCAGTCAAGGAGGAGGATCAAGATCTCTTCCTCCCGAGTTAGCCAATCTCATTTCTGGGCTACAAAATCAAAATAGTAGTGGTGGAAGCAGTGCTCCAAGCGGTGGTGCTAACAATTCTGGCCCTGGTGCTGGACCCTCAGGAGGACCATCTGGTGTTCCACCTGGTATGCCTGCTGGAATGCCACCAGGAATGCCCATGCCTCCAATGAATGGCCAAATGCCATTCCCATTTGACCCTCGGCAGATGCAATCGTTTTTCCAGCAGTACCAGAACCAGAATCAAGGTTGAAAAATGTAATTTTATGATGACACATAGGTGTAGCTAATTATGAACCATGTTTTTAACTCTTAGTTTAACTCTTAGTACCAATAGTTGACATAAAAATTAAAGGCTGGGCGAGGAGTTGTCGATGCGACACCGACTCCGATGAACGACAGAAAAGGCCCTTTGGCACCTCAAGCGCCAATTTCTAAACACCATGCCACCGAAGTCTTTGCCAAAGCGTCGCCTAACGTGTACAGAGACCCATATGTTAAAGCAGAGTCCCTCAAGACTGTGAAGTTTAATAATGTGGGCTCCAAACTTGCATGCTTTCAAACTGATCGAAACGTTCGAATTTGGCAGCTCGACAAGCCCGACTCGAAATCAGCAACAGAGCTACGAGTGGCTCATCAGGCACCAATATCCAGCATTTCTTGGAACCCACTCCATGCTGATTTGATAGTGACTTGTTCGAAGGATGACCCAATCCTTAAAGAGTGGGACGTACGTTCGACAAAGTGTGTTCGAGAACTGGACACCGGTGCAAGCAACACGCTAGTTAGGCATTCTACGGATGGCAAGTATCTCGCACTTGTCACTGAGAAAGATATTCAAATTCGGGATGCTGACAATTGGGAAAGAACATTAGCTGAGCAGTCTTTCGAACACAAGATAGTAGATCTGGCATGGTCTAATAATCCTACTGTAGTGGCAGTGGCTCTAGAAACTGGTACAGTTATGATCTGTGCTATAGATGCCAATAACAAATCTATCCTTGTGGGCAAGGAGCTTCATGGTCACCGTTCGGTAACCTGTTTGGAGTTTGATGCCCGAGGACGATATTTGGCCATGGGGTCCAATGAAGGAGTCATTAGTTTCTGGGATGTGAGCCAATGGATGTGTGTAGATACATTTTCAGGCTTGGATGAGGCCATTGTGTCTATGTCCTTCTCCTTTGAGAGTGAGTATCTGGCAATAGGCACAGAGAGCACTACCACTCCCGTGACAATTATCCATGTGCGTTCTGGAGAGATTGTTCACAAGGTTCAACGGGCAAAATGTGTGGCACCTCCTGCAATTTCATGGCATCCACTCAATTACATCTTTGCAGTCACTGGTGACAATGCAGGAATGACCGTATTTCGATGATCAGATAATAGACTAATGAATTATTGAGGTAAACAAAACGAGTTATCTATACGATATATATGTACATTACTGGTCGCTAAGAACAGGCTTGATCGACTGGTAGTAGGCTTGGTCAACATGGTCACCCAATTCCTCCTTGGTGAGCCAAGCAAAATCGAGACCCTTGGATTGGGGAATGAACTGACCATCCAGGATATGCGACTTGATGAAAAATTCCTTAATGTTGGAAGCATCAGTAGAAGAGGTGATGGAGCTAACATCTCCTCCAATAGATCCGGACTTTGTGTAGTTGACCACGGCACATGGAGTGTTAGACACGGTCCAAGTGTTCATGTCTGGACCACCAATCTCACGGACAATGCGCTCAGCTCCAATGTGCAAGTGCTCAGGACCGCTCAGAACACCAGTAGGGAACTTCCACTTACCGCTGCCATCTTTGACAACCAGGTACAGGGTTCGGTCCAGCCGTCGTATCAGCGATTTTATGTCGTTAGTTTCATCGGCCTTGGTTTTGCGTGAATTGGGCTCAATGGGACGAGTAAACGACTCGTCTTTGCCGTCACCAGAGCCTTCAGCATCTCGAGGAACTACAACTTCCTGCTTGAATCGTCGCTCTCGGTTGAACTTTACATCTGGCTCTCCTCGGGGGTAAAACACACCAGGCTGCTTGACTACTGGTCCTCGCTGGGCAGCTACAAACTTTCGTTCCGACAGAGATCCTTTCTTAAAGTAATAGTATTGGGGAAAGGTCCACATGAGTCGACGCTCTAGCTCATCCTGGTAATGGTAGTATGCCTTTTCAAACTCTGACAGTTCTGGAGTTACAATGGGGATTCGACTCAGAATGAGCGATGTGAACACATTGGCAGGAGCTGCTGGACCCTTGGGGAGAGCAGATGCCGTGGCCGAAACCGATGCGGTGGCAGCTGCCGAAGAGTACAGTCTTATCAGGCCCTTATAAGGTCTCATTTATGCCTGACCTTTTTTAACTTTTGGTATTCGAATACTTCAGCTCGAGAAATACTGAAATTTTCTCCGAAAAATGTTGGGCGGTAGGTGCCCACTTCAGGTTAGCCTGGCCAGGACCAGGGGAATGCTACAAGAGAGATGAGTAGGAAGCTTCTTAAATAGACAATTAAATGAATTACCCAGATTTTTGAATATTCATAGAGTTATTAGTGCCAGCGTATGTGTAGGCATGCTGAATATCTTTTTTGTTTGTCTGTTTTAATGTGCTATTTGGAAGAACAAGCTATCCCACAGTAACCAATAACCTAGTAAATTTGCGCGAATACTGAGAAAGGAGCAACAAACATGACTATGACATTCCCCTTAATACATTACTATTTAGTTGGTGAAGATATCCACCAAGTGGACTCCGTAGACAGTCAAAGCTCCCCAGTAGCCCAGGTTGAGCAGCACAGAGATTCCGTGCATCATACCGAAGCGCTTGTTCATCTTCTTGAGCTTGTCAGAGGCGGAGGGATCCTTGGGAGACTTACCCTCAGAGGCAGCCTGCTCCAGGCGCTGCACAGACAGCTTAGAAGAAGCAGGTCCAAGGTAGGCAGTGTTGATAAGAGCGGTGGCAGCGGACACTCCCAGAGTGCCCCATACCAGAGGAACCAGCTCTCCTGGAACACTGCCCAACAAAGCAACAGCCGCCAGAAGTTGGAAAGGAAAGTATCTAGGGAAGATACGGGACTGAAGCTTGGAGAAGTACTCTAAGGGCAGAGTGCGGAAAGCAACCAAGCCCACGTAGAAAGACTGGTAAGTGGTTGCTCCGTACACAATTGAGTACAGCAAAAAGTGATAAGGGGTCAGTGTCTGGAGAGTTGAAAAGAAGGCCATTTTGCACAAACGAGTTGACGGGGTTAAGATCTGGCGGAGGCAATCCTATTTATATTGAGGAGGTTATCAGATGTCGCAAGGCCAGGACGCCTCATAATGATTGGCGGAGACGATCGGCGCTATTACCAATGCTGGCCAAATGCAGCAAGGTAGGTTACTCGCGCCAGAAGGATAAATGCATCCGTTAGTATCCGTGGTTGCAATTCAGTCCACGCCGAGAAATGCCAGCTGTATACTGCAAGCGGTTGCAATGCCAGAATAGGTATCAAAGTTGCGCAGTTGGAGTTTTGACTCCAGGAGCTGACAATACCCTTCTTGTTCCGGCGGTGTGTGTGCCGACGCTTCTCAAAACGGATTATCTGATCGTCGGTTGCCAATCGGGACAAACTTAAGGGGGAGACATTTTTCGTGTTCACAGTGTCACTCCTGCAACGGCCCAGTCTTGTGATATGGACTTAATCCGGTTAGCCTTGGCTGTAGCCACAAACCCAAAGTATGGTGCACTGTTGGCACCCTTGGTATGGTTTGCTGATGCTGCCCTGTCGTTACTCATTGTCAAGAAGATTCCATACACGGAAATTGACTGGGTAGCATATATGGAGCAGGTCCAATTGATCCGAGATGGGGAGACCGACTATGCTCGAATTGAAGGAGGCACGGGGCCTTTGGTTTATCCGGGAGGCCATGTGCGTATTTTTTCTTTGCTGTACAATTTGACTGACAATGGCACCAGCATTGACAAAGCTCAACTGTTCTTTTTGGGTCTGTACTTGACGACCCTAGCGGTGGTACTGACAATTTACGTTCGTGTTAAAGTACCACCGTTTCTTCTGCCATTCCTAATGTTGTCGAAGCGATTGCATTCGATCTATTTACTGAGATTGTTTAACGACTGCTTTTCGGTCCTGTTCGCTGCTATTGCTGTGTTGATTATTACATTGAGGCCCACTAAGAGGACACCATATCTCAAGGCAACTCTTGCAGCTTCGGCTCTGTTCTTTTCTTTGGCCGTGTCAGTTAAGATGTCGGCTCTCCTGTTCCTTCCTGGTGCAGCAATTGTATATTTGCAAGACTTGGGATCTGTCTGGCAATGTATCCACGTTCTGTTTGTTCCGTTTGTGGCTCCGCAAGTCATTCTTGCCCTTCCATTTGCAAAGGACTATCCTCAATCATACTTGTCTCGAGCTTTTGAATTTTCAAGACAATTCTTGTACAAATGGACCGTCAATTGGAGATTTATTCCCGAAGAAATCTTCTTGTCAAAGGAACTTGCTGGTTCATTGCTGGCTCTTCACCTCACTTTGCTTGGTATTCTAGTCTATCGTCGCGTAGGACTGGGAGATCTTGTAAGGTCGTTTTACCAAAAGATCAGTCCCTCGGCCATGCCTACCCCGCGCTCCGCTGTTAACACTATCCTCACTGCCAACCTCATTGGAATTCTATGTGCGCGATCTCTTCACTATCAATTCTACTGCTGGTTCTACTGGACAATACCCTTGCTACTACATACATCAAGCCTCCCAATTGCGGCCTACCCAGTAATCTGGGCTGCCCAGGAGTGGGCTTGGAATGTGTTCCCCAGTACAACTATCAGCTCAGCTACAGTGATTGGTACATTGGCCATCACGGTGTTTACTAACCTGTAACTAACCTGTAAAAAAAATATTGAATAACCCTTATCTTTGTCGTTATAATAGTATACATTATGTACTATGAATAAATAGACATAGTTTTCAAAAAACAAAAACAGCACAAAATCAAGACACCAAAAAAGGGGCGTGTGTAAAAGACATGATAGTTTGAAGATCCGAGGCAGATTATTGTTCATTTCCTTCGTCATTCGTGGTAACTGCAGTAGCAGTGGCAGTGGTGGCAGCATCAGATGCTCCGCTTGCCCGATTAGCCAAAGAAGGCAGCATTGATTTGGAGGCCTTCTGCACTCCAGTAGAGGCTCCTCCAGTTGGACCCAGAGCCAAGTTGCGGAGCTGGTTTACACTGTGAACACACTTATTGATCGTCTGAACCAACAGAGCAGGCTTAAGAGGCTTGGACAGGTACTCGTCCATCTGAGCCTGCATACATCGCTCTCGGTCTCCCAACATTGCGTGGGCAGTAAGGGCCACAATTGGAGTACGAGTTCGCACGGTGATGTTCTGCTTCTCCCATTCTCTAATCTTTGCAGTGGCTTCAAATCCTCCCATGACGGGCATCTGTACATCCATAAGAACGACATCGTATCGCTTGCGTTTGACGGCCTCAAAGGCCTCGTAACCATTTTCGACCACCTCCACACGATGCTTGTACTTTTCCAGAATGCGCACTGCCAGCTTCTGGTTGACAACGTTGTCTTCTGCCAGCAGAATGTGGAACTGCTTTGCACCGTCTGAGTTGAGAGGAGCAGCTCGAGATTCCAGAGCTGGTCGCAGCACGTTTCCAATGTCATGGACTGAACAAGGAGTGTTTCCGTAGGAGGTAATACCAAGATCCAGACACAGCTTGAGGTTGACTTGAGGAATGCAAGGATTCAGCAGCACCAGCGGAATGTACTTGAGATGGTTGAGCATTCGAAGCTTTGTAGCCACCTCCAGGGTGTCAACAATAATGGTGTCAAACTTGGGGCCATTGCCGGAGCGAGTTTCAGGCAGAGGAGCTTCCTCGACAGAGTGGACGACCCAAGCATTGAGATGCAGACGAGCCATATTTTCGACCAACTGCTGAGTAACGGTGGGCTCATGAACCGTGTCAATGAACAGTACATGATGGTCTCTGAATGGAGCAATCGACTCCAGAAGCTGCGTAAGACCACCCTCAGCAGGCTGGACGGCAAGGGTGAAGTAGAACTGAGATCCCTTACCGTACTCAGACTTGACCCAGATATCTCCACCCATGAGGTTGATGAGTCGTTTGGAAATGGACAAACCAAGACCGGTACCACCAAACTTTCGGGTAGTAGAACCATCTGCCTGTCGGAAAGTGTCAAAAATAACGTCAAGCTTGTCACCCTGGATACCAATACCAGTATCCGACACACAGACCTCAATCATCATCTCCTCAGGATTGCCTCGGCTCTGATCATCAGCTTTTCGCACACTGAGGGCCACTTCTCCAGACTCGGTGAACTTGATTGCATTACCAACAAGGTTCAGAATGACCTGGCGGAGACGGAAGGAGTCACCAACCAGAGTGTCGGGGAAAGTATTATCAACCTTGTATACAAGATCCAGAGGCTTTTCATTAGCCTTGACTGCCAGCGTCTTGAGTGCACCAAAGACAGTACCTCGAAGACTGAAGGCAATCTTCTCAATGGTCATACGGTTTGCTTCTATCTTGGAAATGTCGAGAATGTCATCAATAATGGTTAGTAGTGAATTTGCCAAGTTGTGGACAATCGACAGCATCTCTCTCTGGTACTGGGTAAGCTCGGTGTCCAAGGTCAATTGGGTCATTCCAATAATTCCGTTCATTGGGGTTCGAATTTCGTGAGACATGTTTGCCAGGAACTCAGACTTTGCTCGGTTAGCCAACTCGGCGGCTTCTCTTGCAGCAGTGTTACGTTGAATGGACTCTCGCAAGTTCAACACCATCTGGTTAATCTTTGTCTTCAGGGCGTCCATTTCTCCGGACGCTTCTACAGTGATGAAACGAGTAAAGTCACCATCGGTAGCAGCGGCAGTAATCTGGGCAAACGCTCGCACCTGGGTAGTAAGGTTTGAAGCCATTGTGTTGACATTGGTGGTAATCTCCTTCCACAGACCGTCTACATCAGACACCTGGGCCTGTACTCCTAGTTTTCCGTCAATACCGACATCCTTTGCGACCCGGGTTACTTCTGAAGCGAATAACTGAAGACGGTCCACCATTTTGTTGATTGTGGACTTTAGAGCTAACATTTCACCCTGGGCATGCACATCAATCTTTTGACTCAGGTCACCCTCGGCGACTGCAGTGGTAACGTGGGCGATAGATCGCACCTGTGTGGTAAGATTGGAAGCCATGACGTTTACGTTTTCGGTAATCTCTTTCCAAGCACCTTCGACATCTTCGACCTTTGCTTGCCCTCCTAAAATTCCTTCTGTTCCTACGGAGCGAGCAAGAGTGGTGACCTCGGTAGCAAAGTTTTGTAACCGGTCCACCATCTTATTAATGGTCGATTTAAGATCGAGGATTTCTCCCTTACAGTTCGCCGACACTTTTTGGGATAGATCACCTCTGGCTACGGCGGTGGTGACATTAGCGATATTTCTTACCTGGTCGGTCAGGTTTGACGCCATTGCGTTTACATTATCAGTGAGTTCTTTCCAGATTCCTTCGACATCATCAATCTGAGCCTGACCACCCAGGCGTCCTTCTACTCCGGTTTCACGGGCCACTCGAGTGACCTCAAAGGCAAATGTTCGTAATTGGTCCACCATTGTATTGATGGTCTTTTGAAGCTCGAGGATTTCTCCTTGGGCGTGGACATTAATTTTGCGAGATAGATCACCTCGAGCTACTGCTCGAGTAACATCAGCAATCTCTCGCACCTGGTTCGTAAGATTGGAGGCCATGACATTGACATTATCGGTGAGTTCTCGCCACACTCCCACGGTTCCATCGCCTTCGGCCTGACCTCCTAGGGTACCACCGGCCACCTCAGTGGCCACTCGAGTGACCTCAGAAGCAAACCGTTGAAGCTGGTCCATCATTGTATTGATAGTCTCTTTGAATTTTACGATTTCAGGGTCCATTTCCTGGGCGTGAATGGTCACCTTTTTGGACAGGTCACCCTGAGCGACGGCAATGACAACCTCGCCAATCTCTCTCAGAGCCCGCTGAAAGGCCCGATTGGCATTTTGAGATTTTGTCAGTTCTCGGTCCAGCAGATCGGTATCTACCACTCGTTTCTGGTCCGGCTGGATGGATTCGGTGAAGGCAGACACCAGAGCTCGAGCCTGGCTGAGGTCTGTTTCGAGGGCAGCCACCGTGGACCTGTGGGCGTCGATCTCGCGCTGCTGTGCCTGGACCTTTGCGCTGAGCGCGGCCAGGGTGCTCAAGTCACCGAACCCATTACTTTCCGTCTGTCCGTCCGCAGGCGGAGGAGGGGTAAGCTCAGGTCTGGAGGGAGCCAGAAGGGCCATTTGGTTTAGTCGTTCAACTACCAGGCGTTTGCCATCGCTGTCGTCGCCGGGCAGATGTGAAATGTCGATAGTTTTGGTCAGTATTGGCGCTGCTCCATTCGCGGCAGGGGGGTGAGCCAGCGAGGCGAGCACATCGGCCACTGCCTGGTATACACTGTCAGTTGAGGCGGAGGCCATGGCTAGGTGGCCACACGATGAGATATAACGGTAAAGAGACTAAAAGCGTCGCAAATGAACGAATGGACAACCAACAAGAAGCAAGAAGGAAGAAGAGAAAAAAAAAAATGTCCCGTGGTAAAGACCAGTAAAAAGATCTGTCGCAGACCTACGCTAGCCGTGGTTCCAGGTCCTTTTTTTTTTTTTTTTTTTACTACTCTGCCTGGGGGTGAGCGGTGGTTCACAGGAATGTTTCTTGTTTCAGGGGCAACAGGAACTCGGTCTTAAAAGAGCTGCAGACACCGGGGATTAGCTAATATAGTGCTCGTACGAGGACAAGACGGCCAAACACAGCACCGTACAAGAAAAATTAGTGCAGTTCCGTGATGTTTTGCCACGAGAGGGGAGTGAGTGTTAATTTTCAGGCCGGGGTCTGATCCTGCTTTTTTTTTTTTTTTTTTTTTTTTTTTTTTTTTTTTTTTTTTGCGTTGAGGGGGCTATTTTCCAACTCCCTTTTTTTTTTTTTTTTTTTTTTTTTTTTTTTTGTACTTGTGCAGTAGAGGGGCTAATCTGCAACTCACGTTTGGGGCGACTTAAGTTGACGTGACGTGGCGGGTATGGGGGATCCAATGACAGGTAAGATACAGGACCCGTTTGTCAAATATATAGCACTTTTTCTACTATTCGTTTCTCTCACAGCTACTGAATCTACTAGCCACGGTGCCCTGGGTCCACAGCCATCCAGGGGGGCATCTAACCAAATCTCCTTCAACGGTCCAATAGCAACTTTATGTCCGATCATAGGTCCGCTCCGCATATAGAAGAAAAGGTAGCGATCTTTACCGTTTGAACAAGACATTTAATCTAGCAATTTCCGAACAATAGATCTGGGGTTCCAACCCACCAGTACTAACTCCGGCAGCTTGTCAGGGCCATCCCATTTCATGTCCGCTCCTTAACCCCCTCATACCGCGCTCTTGGGTATACTATGCCAGATCTGACGGTGTCTATACTCCTCACGCACTACCCCTGCTCAGTGCAGACCATCGGCGCTAAAGTGGAGCAAGGTGTCGTCATCAGCCGCAGGCCGCTCGCGCCGCGGCGCCAACCCGTGCTTCCTTTAAATTGGGCGTCCACGTGATGGGTGCGTGAGGCCACGGACGAGCTCATTGGATTGGACTAATAGAACTATAGGGACTAGGGATATGAGGTAATGGAGATACAGGGCGCTAGCGGCTACGACCCGTTGATAGCACCATTGTAGAACGCTGTATGTATTCACGTATAGCTCTGCGAACACCGTATTGCACTGTGCTATTTCTACGCTACTCTTGTGGCTAACTGCCCTCTTCTCATATCTGGTATCTGGTGCATCCCGGAAGGAGCCGAAGCTATTTTTACCCACCTTCGGGACGGCTGAGTGTTTACATTTGGCTATTATTGGAGCCCATTCGGTACACAGCCTTATCCCCATAAAAGGCCTATGAATCCTTTGATTTGGGTGCATTTTGTTCAACGTGCTGGACTTTGTTTATTACACAGTTCTGTCTAATCTTTGGGACGAATCTACTACTCCGTCTCAAGTACATTGTGTTTCTATTTGTCGTTTGCTTGCAGATAATTTTTTGACAAACCACAACACTCTCCGGGTTTGAAGTGAGTCTCGGCTTACCATAAATTTTTGCCCCTGCATCGATTAAGTTGTTTGGCAAGGCCTACTTTCCGCGCCCTTGTTATTTTTCTTCCCTCATTTTACAAACCTTTTTTTTCCTTTACAGTAGTTAAAGGAAAAAGTTTTTGGGATCAGTGTAACTAATGACCACCGCTGATATTACAAAAGTTAGGGCTAGATTCCAGGCTGCTGGCCAGGATCATGTGTTTGCCTTCTGGAACAAGCTGTCCGAGGCCCAGCGCCTGGAATTGGTCAACCAGCTAGAGCAGATCGATATTGAGCTCATCTCTCAGATTGCTCGGGATACTATTGTAGCTAACAAGACTGCTGAGGAGGAACAGGCTTGCGATATTTCTCCCCTGCCCGCTGAGTCTACTGCTTCGCTTCTGGACGCTCCTAAGGAGCAGGTTGACGCTTGGTACAACCGTGGTCTGGAGCTCATCTCCCAGAGCAAGGTCGGTGTTGTCCTGCTTGCTGGAGGCCAGGGAACTCGCCTGGGATCATCTGATCCAAAGGGATGCTACAATGTCGGTCTGCCATCTCAAAAGTCGCTGTTCCAGCTTCAGGCCGAGCGAATCAAGAAGATTTCCGAGCTTGCCCAGCAAAAGTTTGACCCTTCTAAAAACGTAGACGTGCCTTGGTATATCATGACCTCGGGACCTACCAAGGAACCCACCGTCAAGTTCTTTGAGGATCACGACTACTTTGGCCTCGACAAGAAGAATGTCTTTTTCTTTGAACAGGGAGTACTGCCATGCCTCACCCCTCAGGGAAAGATCATTCTTGCTAACCCCTCTAACGTTTCGGTAGCTCCTGACGGAAACGGAGGTGTGTACCGAGCCCTGGCTCTGTCTGGAGTCTTGGACGATATCAAGGCTCGTGGCGTTGAGCATATTCACACCTACTGCGTGGACAACTCTCTGGTCAAGGTGGCTGATCCAGTATTTATTGGCTTCAGCGCCGAGCGAGAGGTGGACATTGCCACTAAGGTAGTACGAAAGCGAGACGCTACTGAGTCTGTGGGCCTCATTGTATCAAAGAACAGTCGACCTGGCGTTATTGAATACTCTGAGATTACTCCCGAGCTGGCCTCGGCTACGGTGGAAGGCAATCCTTCTCTTCTCAAGCTGCGGGCGGCAAACATTGTTAATCACTACTACTCGGCAAAGTTCCTTCTCAACATTCCAAACTGGTCTTCGTCCTTCCTTCCCTTCCACAAGGCTTCCAAGAAGATTCCTTATGTGGACCTGGAAACTGGCGAGCAGGTGGCTCCTTCCAAGCCCAATGGAATCAAGCTGGAGCAGTTTGTGTTTGATGTCTTCCCTCGCTTGACCTTTGACAACTTTGCCTCCCTGGAGGTGTCCCGTCAGGAGGAATTTAGCCCCCTCAAGAATGGCCCTGGTGCCGGAGTGGATTGTCCTGAGACTTCCTGTCACGACTTGCTAGCTCAAGGCCGCCGATGGCTGGAGCAGGCCGGAGTCAAGATTGCATCGTCGGTTAAGGATGTTGAAGTATCGCCTCTGACTAGTTACGGAGGTGAGGGTCTGTCCTCCCTTGACGAGGTGACCACTTCTATTGTATAAGCTATTTCACGTCTTTTCCTGCCAAACCAATTGGGTCCGGGAAGAGACTAGTGCATGTATTTACATAGGCTATATAACCTAACCAATCTATTGCCATTTGTGTGACATAATTGATCAAAATTAATTAAAAAATAAATATCTATGGGGTGGAGCTACCAGAACGATTGCGCAACACATTGTCCAGCTCCACAATAAAGTGCTGGCGTGTAGCTTGCTCGGCACTCTTCTCCTTGCGAGCTGCCTCGGCCTGGTGTCGCATCTTGATTCTCTCCGCGCGGGGTATAGTAGATCGCGATGATCTCTTGTCATCTTCGGCGACACCTTGAATTACCGTGGTAGCAGTGGATACTGACCGAGCATGAAACTTTGACAAGAAGGAATCATCGGCCACAGCAGTAGCCAAAGTGGCCGTAGACATGCGCTTGGAATCCACTTCGCGTTCATCATAATCGGCCTCTTCCAGTTCGTCGCTCTCATCAGCAGTGCGGTTGACGCCGTTGACTTCGTCAATGTCTCCGACCTGGTCAAGTTCTTGGTCCACTGGAGAATCAAGCTCTCTGAACCCGCGTTCCCACGAGTCCAGTAGCATTTGAATTTCGGTGCCCATAGACTGAAATGTATTGTAATAGAGCCGGTCATCATCAATGTCCACTGCTTCTCCTAAAACGTGGAGCTGACCGGTGAGATTGTGAAGCGCAGCAGACACTTGATGAAGTGACCGGGCATGGGTTCGAATATCATGATTTTGTTGGTTAGTAGTTGTAGTCTTTTCAATCGTATCTTCGTAAATGGGAAATTGAGGAGGGGTATTGTGCTTGGATAGGGTCGCTGATAATTCGTTAGCCAGCTTTGTAAATGAGCTGATATTGTCCACCACTGCTTTCCAAGCGCCAAGTTCAGGACTGGTGCAGTTTCCCTCCGAAGGCATAGAAAGCAATACACACATGAGAGACCTTCGTAACAGGTGGAGCTTGGAGTATTCATGCTTGAGTCGGTGGATGGAAGCGGACGAACCTGCGGCACCATAAAACTGCTCAGGAGCGCCAATTAAGGAAGGGCCCCATGACAGAATGGAATCGTCCAGCCCAAATGCATCATCGTCCATAGGCTGCTGCTGCTGGTCGTCCATGATATCGGACGCTCGTACATTGTATATATCCAAGTACCGCTCCAGATCTAGTTGGTTAGTAAGAGGAGCCAATTGCACTAGCGCATCCCATAAGCTGGACATTGCTAGATAAATAGAAGCAGCCACCGAGGACCGCACATGCTTGGCCATGGACTGGGAATCGAGTCCTGGCGCATTGGCTCCTAATCTATAACCCTTGGATAGCACTTCGATCTGAAGGATAGTGTTTGTGGCCTTTGCAACTGCAGCGTCTAAAGCGTAGTTTGCCTGCACAAATCGAGAGCACAGCGCAATTGCCTGAGTTCGTAACATTCTCAGCGTCCGCCGCCTTGAATGAGCATATAAGAACAGGACTACGCATAATACAAGGACGATTACAGCCCCTGAGGATGGCCTCACCCGACCATTGCGAATTCCCCATCTTACTAACGTAGTTAGAGCCACTATACAGCCTCCTCCGCCAACCCAATATCGTTGCGACGGAGGAGGTAAGAAGGAAAGGTCCACCAGCACACTTTTACAACGGCCATGTCCATGTCCTCCCCGTGGTCCATGTCCTCCTCC
Source organism: Blastobotrys raffinosifermentans (assembly GCA_003705705.2). NCBI lineage: Eukaryota > Fungi > Ascomycota > Dipodascomycetes > Dipodascales > Trichomonascaceae > Blastobotrys > Blastobotrys raffinosifermentans. Next base: position 126,510 of record PPJH02000035.1, read on the forward strand.
CCTTGGTCTTGGTCTTGTTGTGGTCTGACTACCACTGGTATTTATACTCGACTGGTCAATGTCTATTGGGCCCAGCAAGTCGGAATCTGATATAGGAACTTCGCGGGCGCGGTAAAAATTGACCCGTTCGTCTAATAAGTCGCTGGATACAAGCGCATAGCGGAAACGCTCTAAGAACTGGGCCGTTTCGTGCTCTGAGAGCTTTGAAGCTAAAGCTCGTGACACAAGAGCCCGAAACCGGTCTCGACGAAGACGAGCTCGCCCTCTGTCAGCAGTTAGAATAAGAGGCAAAGGAGCAAGCCCCTGAAAGGTCCGTCGTTTGGGACCGCCGACATGAGTGTCTAACCCAGGACCCGGCTCGATTCCCCAGTTCTCCAGCCCATGCTCTTGAACGTACTCCGCCAGCGGTGTACCCTCTAAAGCCACCGCTGGCTCTGTCATAATAGAAGGGTAGTTAGAAAGTGAACCTAGGCGATGCTACCGGTAGGAAAAGTATTAGATGGGGTTTCCCTCGGTTGGGAGCGTGTGTCGCATATGAGTTGAGAAATTCCTGCCTTGCCGTTTCAGGGGAATAAACAAGCGGGGCACGAAACGACGATAAAAAACAATAAAAAAAAATACAAAACGAAAAACGAAAAATGTACAATCGGTTGAGGAATGAAAGAAGATAAATATTGTGAATGATGAAACAGGTCTGATTACAGGTCTAAAATAGCTGAGCTTATTCGAGGTACTTTCTACGCAAAATAGGAGTTGTGGTCGTACCTATGACGCTCATGTACTTGTACATTTCAAAGGAAAACACTGGTACGACACTTAAAACACAAGCATGTGAAGCTCAGGAGTCAAGTACATTTTGGCATTACAATCAAATAATAAAGAAAGAATAATCATAATAGGCGAAATGGGCATAGACATAGTCCTGCTATTAGGAATAAATATCATCAATTACTTTGTCCATCAATCATTACTGGCCTCCACGCCTTCTCCCCATCCAAACGAAGCGTTTGTATCGAAATTGAGGCCTCCTCCCAGTCCTTCGTCAGTGTTGAGGAAGCTATTGAAATCAAAGTCCATATCTCCCTCGTTAGTGGTAGCAAAGTCGTTAAAGAAGGATGAAGGGTCGTTCTCCATGAACCCATCTTCTCCTTCGCGTTTGGTGTCTCCTGAGCCGGCATCGCCAGATTGTTCTTCTGGCCGTCCTCCCTCGGGTCGCTCCTCCTTAAAGTTGGTAGCCTTTGACAGCAGAGATCCGGCGCCATTGCTAGTAGCATTGTTAGAGGTGGTGCTAGCATTGTCGCCAGAAGCTGCCGCTGTCTGAGCCTGACGAGGGTTGGTACCATTGTTGTTACCATCTGGACCATTAAACGCTCCAGGAGGGTTGTGAGGAGTGACAGGAGTGGTGGGAGTAGGAGGCTCGGAGGTCAATGGAGTTGCAGGCTGCTGCTGCGAACCCTTTCGAGCTGTCCTCTTCTTGGCCACCGCTCCTGCTCCCGCTGCTGCTGCTTCCTTCTTTGCCTTTGCTGCCGCCTGCTTGGGCGTGGGTGGATTAGCACCAAGGTTAGGCGACGATGGCTGGGTGCGAGATCCAAAGTTAGTATTAACTGGACCCTGAGGAGGTCCCATTGTACGGTTAGGCTGCTGAGAAGCCGGAGTAGAAGACGAGTTTGGCTGAGGACCCTGCTGCTGTTGCTGCTGAGGTGACTGCCACATTTGCTGTTGGCCTCCCCCGTGAGGAGTAGTCACCCCTTGCTGGCGGCGGCCATTGGGCCCGTTATTAGCGCCCACAACCACGTTGAGATCAATTGGAACGGAGCCATTAAATGAGCCTGCACCGGGAGGTACAGTGACTGTATGAGGCGACTGTCGGCCATGGCCATCAGCCAGCGGCGACACTGGGGTAGTGGTAGCCGACTGCATGTTTGGAGTTCGACGCTGTTGAGGGTCTTGATGCTGTTGTTGTGGCGAGTTTCGTGAAGTACCGCCGTTGTTTTTTACAAATTGTCCTTGCTGGACACTCGACGCACTCATGGTGCGATGAGGAGGCATTCCAGGTCGTTGTTGACCCTGTTGGCCAGGCTGGGGCTGCCCCTGCTGAGACTGTTGAGGTCCCTGGGGTCCCTGGGGTCCCTGAGGTCCTTGAGGTCCTTGGGGTCCTTGGGGTCCTTGAGAGCCATCTTGTTGCTCCCGAGCCACCAACAACCGCCGCTTGTTCTGCTGTTCCAGCAACATGAGTTGCATCTGGTAGTCCTGCAGAGCATTGACGTTGTTAGGTCCTCCAGGCTGTCCCGGGTTGTTAGGAGGGTAGCCCTCGACCTGGAACATTGGTCCTCCCTGTTGAGATCCGTCGCTGCCAGGGCCCTGCTGCGTCTGTTGGGGCTGCTGAGGTTGCTGAGCATGCATTAATGGAGATTGGTTTTGGGGATGGCTCTGCATCATACCCTGAGGAGGCATTGGTCCCTGAGGAGGTCCCTGCTGCTGATGGGGAGGTCCCACAGGCTTTGGTCCTTGTGGTCCCTGAGGTCCCTGAGGATGTTGTTGACCCTGCTGCCCTTGCTGTCCCTGTTGGAACATCATACCGCGCTGGGCCTGTTGGGCAGCGGCAGCGGCAGCTGCTGCCTGAGGGTGTTGTTGGTAACCTTGAGGCATATGCATTCCAGCACCCTGGCCTGCACCGGCCTGGGGGGACATATGTCCTTGAGATTTTAGTTGTTGAATCATTTGAGGGCTGTAACCAGAATTGAGAAGCATTTGATGTTGAGCAGCTTGGAGCTGAGGATGGGGAGCTCCATGTTGCTGGCCTTGTTGAGGAGGTCCTCCTCCATTAGCAGAAGCATTAGTAGAGTAAGCTCCATCAGGAGACAGTCGCTGACGCTTGGACGGAGATCCAGTGCCATTATTAGGTGTAGGAGAGTGAGAATGGCCCTCGATGCCGTCCTGCGCACCACCTGCCGACGAAGGAGGAGGCACGTTCTGAGTCTGAGGGGACTGTCCCTGCTGTTGCTGCTGCTGCTGTTGCTGTTGTTGCTGTTGTTGTTGCTGCTGCTGCTGCTGCTTTAATTGCTGCATCTGGGCCTGAAGCTGAGGATTGACAGCGCCAGGCATGTTTGGCATCATACCAGCTTGGCCAGCGGCCGCGATGGACCGACGCGAATTGTTATATGCAGCTTGACGAGCCAGAAAGTTGCGCTTCTCTGCCTCGCTCATGCCAGCGAGGTTTGCCGCCATCTGAGGAGGCATACCCGGCTGCTGGCCAGGCATTCCCATGGGATGCTGACCCTGATGAACCTGCTGCTGTTGAGGTTGGCCCTGTTGTTGCTGCTGTTGTTGTTTCATTCTAGCATTAAGCAGAGCGGCCTGAGAGGCCTGGAAATCTGCGGGGTTGAGCATCATCTGCTGGCCGTGAGGACCCATCATAGCACCCTGGGCCATGGCAGATTGCTGAGCCTGGGCAACCCTGGCGGCCTGCTCCTGGCGGATTCGCAGAGCATTTTGGGCATACTGCTGGGCCATAGGAGAGCCTCCTTTACCACCTCTGGCAGAGTACATGTCCCAAAAAAGCACCCACCATTCATACAAAAACCCTTGAGGGGCGTCAATAGGAACCGTGGGCTTGGGTAGGTCTTTATCATCGCCATTTATCTCTTCCTTTTGAGTGGGAGTAGCAGTCCGTGAGCCAGGACGGTCAGTCTCCCTACTAAACGCGCGCGCTGACTCTACGAGGTTGTGCTTTAGCAAGTAGTCGTAAATGTAGGAGTTCAGTAGATCCTTATCAGACTTGAAAGCACCCATCGAAGGAGGCCGGGGCCCAGTAGGTCCCGGCATGGTATGGGGCTCGTTCATTCTCTAGCCGGTACACTAGGTACACTAGGTTAGCTGATCCCAAGTTGTATCGAAAAGGGGGCAGCAAAATGAAGGCGACAGAATCCGGATCGAAGTCGGTCGTTCTACCCTAAAAGCAGTCGCTGAACGCCTTACGGGACAAGAAAATTAATATAACCGTTGAGTGTTGGAGTCTTCACCGGAAGCCTTTCGATAAATTATATATTATATAAATAAATTCAGCTATGCTTTGTCCTATAACTGGTACA
>PPJH02000036.1:0-127549 GCA_003705705.2 Blastobotrys raffinosifermentans
AAAAAAAAAAAAAAAAAAAAAAAAAAAAAAAAAAAAAAAAAAAAATCGATAATGAGCCGCACACCTTCCTATTCGGGCACAACAATTTATTACATTTCTATTATGGACGAAAATCAGGTGAGTGCAATAAATAGCTCTAGATTATATTCTATTAAAACGCCAGACGGGACGCATATGCCATAGGACGAATGTCAGGATGAGGAACAGCGGTGAACTGTTCAAACGACAGGTCGAGCTTTGAGTCCACGTTAATGTATGCTCCTTTATTGCCCTCGCTGTCGCAGTAATTTGGCGCAGAGAAGACAGTGATAAGCTGACCATCATGCTCCTTTGAGTATCCATCCATACGCACCTCGTGGGATCGAATGACGGCCTTGAGATTGTTGTCGCTGCAGAATCGCTTGGTGACATCAGGACCGAATTCAATTCCAACTCCTCGCTTGGATGCCTTTCGACCATTGTCAGGCTGGGGATCAGTCCACAGCATGTCCGTCATCATACCCTCAGTGCCGGGCTGACGCTGGGCAAATCTGTCCAGTTTGCGGATCTGGTCAAGAGTAACACCATCAGTAGAGAACAGACCGCCATGCACTACAAAGTAACTGTTGCCAATTAGCGATGCCAGAGGAAGAGCCGAAAAGGACTCGGAAAACAGCTTGAACACCTGCTCCGACACATACTTTGCCTGGCACTCTCCTTCAAATCCGTACACCTTATTCATGTTGTCAGTCTCGTGATTACCTCTGTTGATAAAGAATGACTGAGGATACAGCAGCTTGTAACAGTACAGGGTCAGGGCTACTTCCGTACTCCACGATCCTCGGTCTACAAAGTCTCCGTTGAACAGGTACTTGTGAGTAGCAGAGGGCTTGCCGTTCTTGCGGAAAATCTCCAGCAGGTCATAGAACTGGCCGTGGGTGTCTCCACACACCGTCAGAGTCTCTCCTTCGCCCACGTTAATGTCGACCACCGTAGGGTCCTTTTCAAACAGCGCCAACGCATTGAGCACAATGGCGTACACATACTTTCGAGGCAGCAGCTTCTTGTTCTTGAACCCTTCAACCATCTGGTCAATAAACTCTTGGGTCATCTTGACGGTAATGCCAGAATTCTTGCGGGCGCCCTTTTCAGTGTGGTCCTCGACCTCCAGAGTTGGTCCACCTTCGTTATCCATGCGGACGCTGTCAAGATCAATAGTCTCAGACACTGAGGGGCCCTTCTCGACCTCAATGGCCCGCTCAAATGCAAGGCGACGGACCATCTTCTGGCACTCTGCCAGCTGGGCCTTTGCCCCCGCGTCCCCTGGAGCCTTTACTACCACCAGTTTGAAATCAGCCAGCGCCTCCTGATGCTTCATGATAGCCATCTTGGCCACCGCTCGTCGATAGTACGCCTTTGCGTAGTTGCTATCCAGCTCAATAGCCTTTGTTGCATCAGCAATGGCGTTTCCAAACTCCTCGAGTCGGATCAAGGCCTGTGCTCGGTTGGAGTACAGAACCGCCTGGGTGTCATCCTTCTCAATGGCCTTTGTATAGCACTCCAGGGCATGAGTGTAGCGCTTTTCGACAAACGCCTTGTTGCCTTCCTGCTTGAGTTCTAAAGCAGACGATTCCGTCGTCATTCTTAACCGGACAGTGCTGTGTAGTGGTGCGGGAGTTGGTTAGGAGCTATAGGAGAGGTAGCAGGGAGCCTGGGAGGTATAAATCGGTCAAATAGTCGGGGACTTACATAATAAAAAAAAACTGGAAAAATTCACTATAAAAGGGCTGGGGCCCCTAATTTTTCAAGATACCACATAATACTTTCTCCGTATGGTTCAGGGTGGCCGTTCTGGGTACTGACCTACCAGAGCACACGGGGTATCGTGAGTCGTCTTGACAAGCGTATTCTGTGGAATCGGAGAGAAAGTAATTAGATCAATCGCGTGTATCATAGTACTCTGTTGGGGTTTTTCTACTCAACTGAGTCTCCACCTTCACGGATATTAATACAGTAGAGTAATCAATTACAGTGAACTATACAAGTTTAGGGGTAGTGAGAGTAGTGAGAGTAGAGTTGTAAGAGCACGAGTAGTAAGGGTAAGAGTAGTAATTGTAGGAGTAGTAAGAGCACGAGTAGTAGGCGTAGGAGCAGAGAGAGCAAGAGCAGTAATAGTAGTAAGTAGAGAGAGTAGTGAGAATAGGAGTAGAGTAGTAAGAGAGATGTACATTATGCTTAAAAGTCTTCAAAGATAAACTGGCCTCCGTCATCTTCGTCGTCGTCTTCGGAGTAGCTACTATCACTGTCAGAGTCTTCCTTTGACTGAGAATTGGAGTCTTGAGTAGGTGCCTTGGGGGTTTGGGTCTGGGTCTGGGTCTGAGTTTGAGTAGTTTGGCTTGTCTGACTGGCTGGTTGAGCCTTTTCATTGGAAGCGTTTGCCTGGTCATCGGCCTGGTAATCGTCTTCGACGTCTTTAATGTCAATGGGCGCTACATCAGAGTAAGGTTTAATCTCTTTTACGGTCTGTCCGCATCGCAGACACGTCCATTCTCCGTCCATATCAGCAAGAGCAGTTTCCAGACACACATAGCAGTAGGTGTGTCCACACTCAGTGAGGTATGGATTGGTCACGTCTTGAGAAGAGGCATCCTGCTTGTAGCAGATTGCACACGTCTTTTCGGGAAGAAAGCCCAATTCTCCAGTTGGCTTTTTCTGAGCCTTCTTGCCCTGCAAGTACCGCGAAATGGTGCGCTTGATCTTGGCCAAATTGACCAACGGCAGAATAAACAGCAGAAACTCTGTAAATGCGTTCCACACCAATTGGCGGTTCTGAAACTCAAAGTTGACATTGCGAGTGATGCGACGGGTAGTGGGCGCTAACCGCATCCGCAGTAGTCGCAGCACCAGTGTAGAGTACTCGCCAGAGTACAGGAACAGCACAAAATTGGCAAGCGACGACACTTCCCACAGCCCGGCCAAAAAGTCCGCCGTCTTTCTCAATGCATTGGTGGTCCGAGAAGGGGGACTAGAGCTGTCTGAATAGGTGGCTCGAGCCAAATAGTCTTCTAATTTGTTCCACCCATATGACCCGCCCACTACGATTGCTCCGTACAGTAGCTTTTGCGTCTTGGAAATGGGCGAAGTACGAATCCGGGACCTTGTGTCCACAAAATGCAAATTCTGAAGTTTGGCTCCATACGTAGCGCCATGATCCCACACCGTAATCTTGAACAGGGCCGCTTTCAGCAGCAGCAGCAGCTCGCTCTCATACTTGTCCTTGATCTCGGGGCGATAGTACTGGAAGGCACCCCATAGCTGATTCTTGAGCAGCATTAACAGTTCGCTGTCTAGCAGCGACGCATCGACCTGGCCGACCCTCGGCTCAATCTTGCGGTTCATCACACTCATCCTTCCTTACCACGTAACAAGGATGAACTGATCTAATGGGCTAACAAAGATGAACTGATGAAATATGCTGACCTGCGTGAGACTTTGTGCGTGGGGAAGTGAAATGCGGCGAGCCGAGGTAACTTTCACAGCAGCAATTGTTGCCGTTGAACGATTAGATCCAGCGCAACAACCAATATTTGGATAGATATAATGGACAACGCTTCCTGGACAATTGTAATTGCTGTACAACCAATGACACCATTCTATTCTCCGTGCTAGTACTGGTCCTTGTCCCAGCACCTCTAACATCATTTGCCGGCCAGCAACTCCCCAGATCACATGACGCCGCACGTGCCCATCAAATTTATCGATTCTCCGTTGCCTTCAGCTTTGATCTTTGATCTCAAAGAATGAATCTTGGAGGATATGGAAATAGCGGCGGGAGCCAGTCATGGCGAGACATGACCCCCGATCAGCAGGCTCAGGCAGGAGCTCAGGCCATGATGAATTTTATGACGTCGTGTCCGGGAAAGTCCGCCATGGCCGGAGTGACTGGTTTCGGACTCGGAGGAGTGTTTGGACTGTTCATGGCCAGTATGAGTTACGATACTAATCTGGGATCTGGAATTGGATCAACGGGACCGCTGTCAGACCTGCCGTTCAGACAGCAGATGAAGATTCAGTTCAGTGACATGGGAAAGCGAGCGTGGGGCAGTGCAAAGAACTTTGGATTCATTGGTTTGGTGTTCACCGGCGTAGAGTGTTCAATTGAGTCGCTGCGAGCAAAGAACGACATTTATAATGGAATTGGTGCCGGTTGCATCACCGGAGGTGGGCTGGCCGTCAAGTCTGGACCCCAGAGCGCTCTGTTTGGATGCGCTGCCTTTGCAGCATTCAGTACTGCGGTGGAGTTTTACCTGCGATCCGATAGCGCTGTTCCCCCATCCAACGACGAAGATGAGTAAACGACCACCCAAAGCCCCTGAAATGACTAGTTGTATATATATGCATTAAACGGATTTACAAATAGAATGATTATGGATATACGAGCAAAGGGCCAATACTGACTGTCTTTGAGGCCCGTATTTATTGATCGGTCAAACCCCGTCACATCCGGTTTGCCAATGTTCAGGTTTGCTCAGTTTAACGTGACAAACCAGGTCTTTTATAGCACTGCTCTGTCGTATGCGTTGGTCAACTTGAAACCGCTGGTGCCAGGCCACGTCTTGGTGTGTCCTCGGCGAGTGGTCACTCGCCTGAGCGGCCTGAGCCCAGAAGAGTCGTCGGATCTGTTTGCGACCGTCCATTTTATCTCCGGTGTAATTGAGCGCTATTACAAGGCAGACTCTCTAAACGTGACCATTCAAGATGGCCCGTTGGCTGGCCAGTCCGTTCCTCATGTCCACTGCCATGTAATCCCCCGAAAATTGGACGACCTAGAAAACGTAGACGACATTTACAAGCTGTTAGACGGCAAGGAGGGAGATTTGGACGCTAACTTCCGCACGCTTAAGCAGGCACATCTCGACAATCCGGGTGCCTTAGGTGTAGACAATGATGCTCGAGTTCCTCGGTCTGCTCAGGAGATGGAATCCGAAGCTCATCAATTGGCTGCTTACATTCAAGGTCTAAGTGAACACTGATCCAGTTAACATGGCTGAATACATAGATATATATATATTTACAAGTACAGACAGACAAAGTTACTGAGAAGACAGCACAGACAGTTACTGAGCTTTCTTCTCCTCTGCTCGCTTTCGTCCGTAGAACACTGCTCGGTTGGTCTTCATGTTTCGTTCTCCTCCCCACTTCTTGCGTCCTCGGGAGTGCTCTGTGAGAGGTCGTCCCTGCTTGAATCGCTCTACCCAGGTCAGAATGTATCGACGGTCTCTAGTATCCACGCCTGCTTCCTTTAGCTTGGCCGAATCAGGCTTCATGAGAGACTCCCATGATTCAAAATGCTTTTCGTACTGCTGGCAGTTTCGGCCAATCTTTTGCAAAAACGTCTTCACGTCGGGGACCTGGCTGGAGGGCTGAGGCAGCGAGTTGTACTGCTGAGCCATCTGGCTCATTCCCCGGCTCAGGGTCAGAGGTCTAAATGCTCGCAACATTTGGTTAGTTTGTTACTGAACTTTTGGTTCGAGATTTCCTCGAAGTGAAATTTCCTTGTGCGGCTCACCACGCCTATCTACAGCAATGAACAAGCCAATTGTACGGTCCATAAATCTCATTACACCCATTGGAATTTGTCCTGTCAATCCACCATTAAATAACCGTTCATTAATCGTACATTCTACCACCACCTTATTCCTATTTCTGGTCCAATTGTTGTGTTCACAGACCCAAACGCTATCTCACCTGTTATATTGATCTCCGCCATCTCTTTACCCCGCCGCATCATTTTGGTCCTGATCGATTGCTCAGTTCTCGGCTCGGTAATGAAGCAGCCATGGTTCGGTTCGCTCCTTTAAATGTTCCTCTTCATCGGAGGTTAGAGACGTTCGCGCTCACCTACCATATCCTGTCGATTCCAGTATGGATGTCCTTCTTTTTGCTATGCTGTGCCATTCCTTTAATGTGGCCGTTGGTTATCATCTACCTGCTGTACTATGCTTCCGACAACAGCTCTGAGAATGGAGGGGTTGCGAGCAGGTATTCGCCAAAGTTCAGGTCCGTGCCTCTTTGGAAGTACTTTGCAAACTACTTTCCAATCACCCTTCACCGTACTCAAGAGCTACCGCCCGCATTCGTGTACCAAGGCGAAGACTTGGACCCTGAGACGCCCGATGACAGTGACGACGGGCATGCAAAGTCAAAGTCTATTGTATTAAAGCTGTGGAAAGTTGCATTCTGGTGGTACTACTTGCCCAAGCATTTTCTTCGCAAACCAGAGGTTCGTCCTACGGGTCGAAGATACATCTTTGGATATCACCCCCATGGAATCATTGGCATGGGTGCCATTGGCGCAATTGCTACTGAAGGTGCGGGGTGGTCCAAGCTCTTCCCCGGGATCCCTGTCAGTTTGCTCACTCTGGCAAACAACTTTCGAATCCCCCTGTACCGGGAATATCTCATGTCTCTGGGCATTGCCTCGGTATCTAGACGGTCCTGTGAAGCTTTATTAAAAAGAGGACAGTCAATTTGCATTGTAATTGGAGGCGCTCAGGAAAGTCTTCTTGCACATCCAGGGCACATGGATTTGGTGCTCAAGCGACGCAAGGGATTCATTAAACTAGCTCTTGAAGTTGGCAACACCGACTTGGTGCCAGTTATGGCATTTGGAGAAAACGATCTCTACCAGCAAGTGAACAGTAGCAAATCCTCCCGTCTATACAAGCTCCAGAGCCTAGTTAAGAATGCCTTGGGATTCACGCTTCCGCTGATGCACGCTCGAGGAGTGTTCAATTATGACGTGGGCATAATACCCTATCGAAGACCAATTAACGTTGTAGTGGGCAAGCCCATCCCCATTCCACACATTCCAAACCCATCTGCCGACCAGGTCAATCGGTACCAGATCCAGTACATGACTGAACTCAAAGAATTGTACGACAAGTACAAAGACAAGTGCAGTAACAAGGATCTTCCAGTTCCGGAGCTTACATTTGTAGAGTAGACCTGTCTTTTTTTTAATCACAATTTTTTTGTTTTTTTAAATATTAACTATTTTAATAGTTTATCAATGAAACGTGCATCTATTCATCCATATCCTCATCTTCCTCATCATCATCGTCATCCTCATCATCCTCATCATCCGATTCGTCCTCAGAATCAACTTCAATGGCATTGTCAATGTGCACATTGTAACCCCAGTCTCGCAGCAGCTGATCGAGGGCATCAACCATGGATGGGTTACAGGCAGCAAACACCAGTGACGAGTCAGCAACAAACATTGGCTGAACGTAGCGGGCAATGACCCTTCTCAGATCCTCTTCGGTCACTGAGGCAATTTGCTTCATAAAGTCCCGGCGGTATGATGGAGGCAGCCCCTTGAACACCTTGGCCACAAAACTGTACACCGCAGCGTCATATCCATTACTCTCTCGGTATGCAAACATGTGCACAATTGAACTAATAGCTCCCTTGATCAGATCAGCCTGGAATTCCGTCTTGCCGCTGTAAAGGTCGTCGACAATCTCCTTGGCAACCTTGATGGATCTTCCTCCATCTGATCCTCGGTAAATTGAGAACATCAAATGGCCCTGCTCGGGAATTCGTTCAATGTTGGCTCCATACGCTAGACCAGTTCCACGGATTGCTCTCCAGAACGGTCCCTCCACAGCTTGCAAATACTCTAGACACACAGCAAGAGCGGGGATATCTGGATCGCGATAGTCCGAGGGACCCTTGCCCATAACAGCGATAAACGAAGACTCTGTAGCGGGGACAGGAGTGATATGGGCACCTCGCGCCATTTCAAGACCTTCCTGAGTCTGCAGCTGAAGGGTTCTAGTGATGGGCACCACAGCAGTATCGTCGCCAGCCAGAATGGACCATGAAGAGACGGGATTTTGCAGCTTTTCAATATTTCCGTAGACCACAACACGTAGGTTTCCAGAGTGGAACATCTGGCTGCGAATAGCCTCCAGATCCTTTTTGACCTCCTCGTATCCATTGTCAGTCTCCAGCTTTTCAGCGACTTCACGGATAAACTGTTCAGTGACCAAGGGATCTGCCGCCCGTTTCAAGGTTCTATCAGTGAAGCATGCCTTTGTGATGCTGGAATGAAGCACATCCGTTCCTGCCCGCTTGACCTCAGGCAGGCTGTTGAGGTGCTTTTCCACAATGATCTGTAGTCGTTCTCGGTCAAAGATGGAGCAATGCATTGCACGTCTCATCCATTCAATGATCTTGGGATAGTTTTCAAATGAACTCTTTAGTCGCAACGTCAGATACTCCTCAAACTGGTAGTCGGAAGAGCACTTGTTTTCGATGGTATCCTTCTTGATTTCACTGACAACTTGCTCAAAGGACATGACAGTTCCATCAACCTCAATGGGGAAGGTGAACAGCTCGGAGAAGATTACCTCTAGATATGGCAAAAGACGCTCGTCCACCATTGCTGAAGAAATCATTGCTCGGACTCCAACAAACTGGGAATCAAAATGCTCAAACTGCAGGTATAGAGGCACATCAGTGTCTGCATCAACAATCTTTTGCACATTGTTAGAATCCGCTTTATCTTGACGAGCCAACCCTGCCACAGCAGGGATGGTGTTGATAAAGTCAATGTTTGAAGGGTCGGGAGGAGCAAAAAGATCCAGAACTTCTTGAGGAATGGGCTTATCATTGAGCTCTTGAGCACGTTGAAGCTCCTTTGCGATCTTTTCCAGTCCATCCTTGCCATACTTTTCCCGAGTTTGCTGGACTCGCTCGGCCTTTTCAGTCAGCTGCTTCTTGTACAGCTTTCTGGAAGGCTTTGCCAAAACGGCCACATAGGGGTTGTCTACAAAGTACTTTTGGATAAACTGAGTCCAATCATTGGCAGCCCAGGTGTCCAAAGTGTCGAAATCCTGCATACTGACCTGATTGGAATAGTCCTTATCAGAACCGTACTTGAATGCTTGGTTTATAGAGGTGACAAGGTGAGTACCGTCCCGCTCAATCTGATAGATCATGGACTGTCTCTGTCGGGACAGGCAGTCCTTCATGGTGGGAAGATCAAATTTGTCCACTTGTTCAGCAATGACCTTCAGAGCCATGTCAACTGCCTCGTCCAGCTCCTCGGTGGCCACGCTGTAAAGGTAAATATTGGGCACCGTTCGGTAAAAGTCGTTTGTGTAAAAGGCAATCTCCGCTGCAAGAGGCTCCTGGGTCTCTACCATAGCCAGCTGAAGCTTTCCGAGACCAGTTCGGGTCAAGTAGTAGCCTACCATTTCGATAGCCAGGTTCTCTACATGGTCCTGAACGCCTCTAGGACCCAGCCAGGAGAGCTGCAATTCTCCCATGGACTCATCAGAGTCTGCAAACTCGATAGTCTCTTTGATGCTCTTGGTCATTGGAGGGTCAATTGAAGAAAATGGGCGATCAAACGAGCTGCTAGGAGCCAGTTTGTCGTCAAACTGTGCCATTACCTGCATCAATTGAGCAGGGTCCACGGGACCGCTAACCATGACCGCCAAGTTTTCTGGAGTGTACCGCAGCCGGTGGAACTTTGCAATCTCATCGTTTGTGAGAACACGAAGCTTCTCCATCAAGCCACCGGTCTCTGAAGAGTACCCGCTAGCTTCAGGGAACATGAGCTGGCGAGCTCGGAGAGAAACTAGCGACGATGCAGTGTTCTCTACACCCTGCATTTCCGAAAACACAACTCCCTTTTCTTCTCCCTCGCCGTCAATGTGATACACTTCGGTCAGACATGCCTCGTCAGTCAGTGTAGGATGCAAAACATGGTCCAGATATACCGGCAAGAGAGCGGAGAATCCCTCCCAGCCTGCTGAAGTGAGCGTGTACACTGTCTCGTCTACGTCCGTCCAAGCGTTTGTCAATGAAAACAGCTTGTTTCCGGCTTGATCTAACAGCCCCTTGTACGGGTACTGCTTGGATCCCATAAACACCAAATGCTCCAACGTGTGAGGAGCTCCCGAGTCATTCTCAATCTCTGTCACTACCGAAAAGTGGCCGGACACAATTGGGGTGGACTTCTGGACCAGAATCACCTGCAATCCGGTGCGAGACGACTTCCACGCATACACGTGTCCATCAGTATAGTCCAGGCGCTCGTCCACCAGCTTACTGAACGATCCGTACGTCTCAGGCCCTGCGTCTACTTCGTTTACCGTCATTGTTTTCAGATCAGGTCAGATCAAGGCAGCGCTCGAGAAACGATTTTAGGCCAATACCCCTGCGGCGTGCGGCAGCTGGCGACAACTATTCACACTGAGCTATTGACAAACCTATTGACAAACCTATTGACAAACCTATTGACAAACCTATTGACACCAAACTATTGACAAAAGTAGTGGATAGATGGAACCGCTGGATGAGGTGTTGTGGCGGGCGCCAGAATGGATCCAGGCGTTTGGCCTGCGGTCTGATAATGTGCTCGAGTACTTTTCGCAGTCGCCGTTTTACGACCGAACGTCCAATAACCAGGTGCTGAAGATGCAGTCGCAGTTTAACGAGAATCTGAATACACGCGATCTGTCAGCGGAGCTCAAGAACATGCAGGGAATTGAGTTTGTGGTGGCAATTGAGCGGGAGCCAGACATGTGGGTGATTCGCAAGCAGAACCGGTTGAGTCCTCATGAGGCCCGTTTAGAAGCGACATACTTTGTAGTGGGGGATAACATTTTCATGGCGCCGGCCATTTACTCGATTGTGTCGTCGAGATTGCTGAGCACGTCGCAGTCGCTGTCAAAGGCGCTAGAGACAGCGGTGTCGTTGCCCACATATTCCCCTTCTCAGGGATACTCTTACGTGAACGACGTGTCAGCTCTGGAAACTGACGACAACAGTGGTGTATCAGTAAAGCGACCGGCATCGTCGTCGTCTTCTAATTCTCAGGCATCAGCATTGCGGTCCAACTACAACTCTCCAATGCCCAGCTCGGGCAGCTCTAACCCAGCCGGCCAGACTCCTTCTAACATTAACAACAACATTACCATTCCTGCCGTCCACGACAAGGTTTCGACTTTTTACATGGACAAAGCTCTCAATTCTACATTGTCCAACTCTACAGTATTTATTGACTCTGCTGACCATGTCACAGACCTCAAGGCCATTCAACCAGACAAACCCCGTCGAAAAAAGAGGTAACCCATTCCATTGAAAAGAGACAAAAGCTGCTGAACAGTTTAACAGTCTAACAGTTCTAACAAAATATACAATGTCAAGCGCACTGCAAAGAGACATCCCCAGATTAGGGACAAACTAATTGTTAACTGCGAAGAGACAAAAGCTACTGTCAGTTCTACCAGTCTAACCAGCTCTAACAAAATATATACTGTCAATGCTACAGGCAGTTCTAACCAGCCTATGTCAATGCTATAGTGCAGTTCTAATCAGTTCTAACAAAAATACTGCAATGCTACAGGCAGTTCTAACGACTTCCAATAGAAATACAGTACAGCTGTGTTGAGAAAATATTCTATAAAGTAGCACCAGGTGAGATCCATATCGTTCATTGACGTATATACATTAAATAGATGTTGAAATCGTAACTCATATCATCGTTGAGGATGTTTTGATAAACCGTTGGGATTGGTTTAGGCAGCGTACTTCTGACGGTACACCTTGGCAGCGTTAACCATGTTGGTGAGCTGACGCTTGGTCTCATCCCACTTACGGGTCTTGAGACCACAGTCAGGGTTAACCCACAGCTTGTCTCGGGGGTACACACCAACAATCTGCTGAATGCGGGCCTCAAACTCGTCCTGAGGAGGAACTCGAGGAGAGTGAATGTCAAACAGACCAAGACCAATGTGGTTGGGGTAGTCGGAGAACTCCTGAATGTAGTGAGAGTCGTCCTTCTTGGAGAACTCAATGGACACTACGTCGGCGTCAAGAGCCTTGATGTGCTTGGGGTCCAGGTCGGAGTAACAGAAGTGAGAGTGGATCTGAGTAGAGTTGTCCACACCAGAGGTGGCCAGACGGAAAGACTCAGGAGCCCACTCAACGTACTCGGCACGGTCCTTGCCCTCTCGCAGAGGCAGACCCTCTCGGATGGCAGGCTCGTCGACCTGAATAACCTTGATGCCAGCCTTCTCCAGGTCCTGCACCTCATCACGGAGACCCAGGGCAATCTGCTGAGCCTGCTCCTTGTCGGACACGTCGTCACGAGGGAAAGACCATCGCAGAATGGTCACGGGTCCAGTAAGCATACCCTTCATGGGCTTCTTGGTGATAGACTGAGCGTACTGCGACTCCTTGACGGTCATGGCCTCAGGACGAGACACGTCTCCCACAATGATAGGGGGTCGCACGTAACGGGATCCGTAAGACTGCACCCATCCGTTGGTGGTGAAGGCGAAACCCTTGAGCTTCTCTCCAAAGTACTGAACCATATCGTTTCGCTCGGGCTCTCCGTGCACCAGAACGTCGAGGCCAATCTCCTCCTGGAACTTGACAACCTCGTCAATCTCCTTCTTGATGAACTCGTCGTACTGCTCCCGGGTGATCTCACCCTTGGTGAACTTCTGTCGCACCACTCGGATCTCCTTGGTCTGAGGGAAGGATCCAATAGTGGTGGTGGGGAACTGGGGCAGGTTGAGCGACTTCTGAGCCTCCAGACGGGTAGGGAAAGGAGCCTTTCGCTTGTGGTGCTCGGCACCGACCTCGCTCAGACGCTTTCGCACAGCAGGGTCGTTGGTGATGGAAGAAGAGGCACGAGACTGGATAGACTTAGCGTTGGCGTCGAACTCGGCCTGCACAGCGGACACACCAGAGGTGGCAGCCTTGGCAAGGACAACAACCTCCTTGACCTTCTGGGTAGCAAAGGAGAACCAGTCCTTGATCTCAGCGTCCAGCTTCTTCTCGTTGTCGAGGTCGACGGGAGTGTGAAGCAGAGAAGAAGAGGTAGCGACAACAACACGGTCGGCACCAAGCTTCTCCTTGGCGGCCTCCACAATCTTCAGAGCCTTGGAGAAGTCAGTCTTCCAGATGTTTCGTCCGTTGACAACACCGACAGACAGAGTCTGCTTGTCAGACAGAGAGGCAATGACCTCGTCGAGCTGCTGAGGGACTCGCACAAAGTCGTGGTGGTAACCGGCCACAGGCAGACCCTTGATGGCGTCCAGGTTGGGTCGCACGTCACCAAAGTAGGTGGTCAGCACAATGTCCAGCTTAGCCTGCTTGGCCAGGGTCTCGTAAGCAGTCTTGTAAGCGTCCTTGACCTTCTGGGGCAGGTCCAGCACAAGCACGGGCTCGTCAATCTGCACCGACTTGGCACCGGCCTCAGCAAGCTTGTTGAGCAGCTCTCCGTACACGGGAACCAGCTTGTCAACCAGGGAGATGGGCTCAAGGTCCAGAGAGTCCTTGTCAGCCTTTCCGAGGAACAGGTAAGAGACAGGTCCTACAATGACGGGGCGAGTCTCAATTCCAAGCTGCTTGGCCTCCAGGTACTCGTCAACGGGCTTCTGGCCATTGAGCTTGAACTGGGTGGAGTGGGACAGAGTAGGTCGCACGTAATGGTAGTTAGAGTCAAACCACTTGACCATCTCCAGAGCAGGCACATCGACAGCAGGAGAAGAGTCGGTAGCAGCACGCTGCAGACCACGTCCCATAGCGAACAGGGTGTCAATGGCAGGCAGGTCGTACTTCTTGTAACGGTCAGGAATGACATTGAACAGCAGAGACAGGTCCAGAATCTGATCGTAGTAAGAAAAGTCGTTGGAAGGAATAATGTCGACGCCAGCGTCCTTCTGGAGCTTCCAGTTGTCGGCACGGATCTGCTTGCCAACATCCAACAGCTGCTCTACGGTGGCCTTACCACCCCAGTAGGCCTCGGTGATTTTCTTAAGCTCACGGTTAGGCCCGATACGGGGGAAACCAAGTACGGAAGAAAGAACCATTTCGAATTAGTTCACAAAAGTATGAGATCAAAATGGGTTTTAGGGGGAGGTTATAAAGGGTTGAAATTTCAGGTGACTCATTGGGCTGTTATATAGGGGGCGGCCTCGGCAGCCGCATGGTGGGGGGCGGGGTAGAAGCCGCGCGCAGGCACGCAATCGGAACTGCCAATTGCAACAACAACCAAGAAAAAAAAAGGACCCATTGACTATAGTTTCCAGCCAATGCCGAGGGCGCATGCAGTTTGATGGGGCCCGATGAGATGACCGGAAGTCGATGTTGGCAAAAAAAAGGGCCACAACCACCAAAATAGCGCCACAATGGGGTGGTTTTCGCGGAGGTTTGCTGACCCGGGTCTGAAATTTCACAAACTGGGGTCTGTGCGGCGGGCAATCGCAGCCAATCAACGACACCCACACTGTCGGCCGCTGGCCAGCCAATGGTCGGCCAATGGGTAGCCAACATGCACCGTCGCTGACGTCGTATGGGTCGTACACTGCGTACTGCGGGCGACAATGCATTGGGCAATGGAAAAGCAATGGACAAGGCAATGGACTGAGTATTCGCATATGACTCTACGGGGTGATTGCTGGGTGTTTAGTATGATTGGTTGGGATCAATTGATCTATAGCATTGAAAGTGCAGCCGAGGATGATGATGATGGTGATGGTGATGATGGGGATCTATAGTATTGTACAGCATAGTAAGATAGCACTGAAAGTACAGCATTGTACAGCATGAGGGTGATGGTGATCTATAGCATTGTACAGCATGAGGGTGATGGTGATCTATAGCATTGTACAGCATAGTAGGATAGCATTGAATGTACAGCATGATGATAGTGATGATATGTGATTGTGATAATGATGATGGTGGTTATGTTGGTGTGATAGTGATGTTGGCCATGTTGGTGTGATGGTGATAATGGTATGTTGGTGTTGGTGTGAGATGCCTGTAATAAATAGTCAAGCCCGTCGGCTTCGTTCAAGGTCTACTAGTACTTGAGCAGCATGGCTCTTGTCTTCGTACAGCTTTGCCAATTCGGCTACCATCTTGCCTCGGCGAGTGGTTGTTACTGACTTTGCGCGGGGACCGAACCTCCTGGGTTCGGGCTTTTCTGGCTTTAGAGGCTTGACCTTTGGCTTGGGTTTGACTTCGGGTCTGGAGGTGTTTTCAATTGGCTTTAACACAGACGCCTTTGGGGGTACCGGAGGTGGTCCCATCACCTTAGGCTCTTCAAACGGCAGAGACGGGTCTGAAGTAGCTCTGGTTTGCAATTGTTCGGGTGCAATTGGGTCCGCAAACGGGTCCGTGCGGAGCTCTGGCGAAGACACGTTCTTCTTGGACAGATTGCGCAGCGGCGAAGGAGGGGGATTGGGCTGCCGCTGCTTGGACACCATCAGGCTGTCGCTTACAGAGCTGTGACGGCAGTGAGAGTATGTCTGGGGCAGACGAACTCGCACCGCCTTGCTCACTGCCGGCCAGTTTTCTACCAAGTTTCGGGTATACCGCACCCCAATGGCGAGCTGCTCTCGGCTGGCTCGTCCACACAATCCTGGTGCAAGCTGCTGAGCAATTGTGGTGGGATTATGCAGAGTTCGTGGTCCGTGCACCACTACACTAGCCAGAATCTCTGTCAGCGAGTATAGCAGATACTGGGCCCACGAAGGCAGGCCTTGGAACACCGCCACTGTATAGTCTACACTATCCTTCATAGGCAGAGGCAGCTTACTAGCAGGCAGAACTGGCTCGGGCAGTTCGTACAGATACTGTTTCACCAAGCAAGCAGTCAAAATGGCCCCGTAATCGTCTAGGTCTACTACCTGGGACCTATCGTAACATTCCCGGAGAATTGTTAGCAAATCAGTTCTGTCAGTCTTGCAAAACACTCCTCTAGTCACTGGAGCGGTCACCCGTAAAAAGTCCAGGCAGTCCGTCCACAACGATGGCACGTCAAACCCATCTCTGTGGTCTATGCGCATCCCAAACACTGGGGTGGGATGTCGTGGAATTGTAATGGTCGATTCTATCTTGAGATTGTGCACGTACACATTTGGTCGGATGTTGATTACGGTCATGTCGATTAGCTGTGCCAGCTGAGAAAGACTGCTGACATGGACAATCTTGCTCTTAAACTTGGCCGATACTACTCCGCGCAGCATCTGAGTGATGGTTCGAACCCACCACGACTCGTGCACCACATAAATCTTTCGCACTCGCTTGCGCACTGGCCGTTCCAACATTGCGTACGTCTGAGCGACCCAGGACCAGCTGGGCTTGTTTGGTGCTCCGCACGCAAAGAACAGCAGCGCATAGTTTGTCTGTGGTAACCTCTTAATGGCTGCCTTTACCAGCTCTTCGTATCCAACTGCCTGTGGCGGAGGCAGTGCCGTCGAGTCCACGATAACAATCGGCAACCTCGTAGACGGGTCAACCGTCTGAGAAGGGTACACTATTCGGTCGACCAGCGCCGAATTGACCATTCTTGTTTTTATGTTTTTCGCTGTAACGCTTTTACTTTTACCTCTGGGGGTGCCCGCCAACTACACACGTAAAATGTGCTGGGGTCTATATTATTTTATGCGCTTCTTTTTAGTTCCCGTTCCCCTTTGGTTAGCCCCTGGCTCACCCAATGCGGAAAAGTCGGCTGGTTAACTTACGGGAGCTCTTTCCACAGCTCTTTGCTGGTGTGCGCTAATGCAATATCCAAGTCTGGTTGTCCGATGTGTATACTTTTCCGAGTCTTTATACACCGTTGGGCTTTGTATAGCGTGTCTGCGGGCCTACATGGGCTATTGGCGGATGTTTATTTTGCATTTGCCTAAATAGTGCCAAATTTCGTGCGGCGCTCCCCCGGCCCTGCAGCCTGCATCGATGAACAATCGAGATGATCACAAACGTGGGCAAGTAAACAGATGCAAATACGAGGGCACGGTAGTTGGAACAGTTAGAAGTGGTGGGATTGGTCAATTGGATGGGTTTGTGTGTTGAATTGACTGTTGTTAAGGGTATCAATGCGCGCGACGCGTTTGCCCGTTTCGTCAGCCTCGTCATGGCACTACGTACCGATAACACAATAATTTATTGTTTTGTATTATAACTTCTTTGTTCGCCACAGACGTACACTGGTACCGATACAGGTACAGGTACTGGTATTCTGGTACTTTTATTATGGTATTCTGGTGTTCTGGTAGACTCGGTGAGTACAATTGACACAACAGCGGTGACGACTACAATTGACTAGCCGACTGCGACATCTGCTGACTCTGGCACAGGCGGCCAGCATTCCAATGCCCTGTGTGCACAGGTCCATTTTGGGGCAAACTTGGAACAGGCTAATGCATGCATGACTACTCTATTTAGACCCCAGTTAAGAGTTCTTTTGCTCTGATGGCACATTACCATAGACGATTCTGGGCTCTGACCAGACCTCGGAACGCATACTTCACGTGATGTAATACCCCGTGACTGCGTGCACGTGTCAAATCTCCCATCCGTCATGGTTTGGCCGTCGTGAAGCGGAGGAACTACCCCTACTGCATTACACCGTCGACAGAGTATCCATGTCATGCTCCCACTACAGCCTGAGAAACGGAAATCACAGTGGTGGACGTATCCGCGAATAGTAGACCTAATACTAGACGACCTTAGCGCGCCTGATTTGTGCAATGCTGCCAAACTTAATCGAGCGTTTCGAAATTCGGCGTACCAGGAACATCGCTGGGAGGAGCGATTATCAAATTTAGGCATTCCATTACAGCAAGTTGATAATGATCCTTTA
Source organism: Blastobotrys raffinosifermentans (assembly GCA_003705705.2). Lineage (NCBI taxonomy): Eukaryota > Fungi > Ascomycota > Dipodascomycetes > Dipodascales > Trichomonascaceae > Blastobotrys > Blastobotrys raffinosifermentans. Next base: position 17,660 of record PPJH02000036.1, read on the forward strand.
AGGATAGAAGACGTGTGGTCTACCTCCCCGTTGGACGCCTTGGACTCTATTAAACCATCAAAGGGTCATGCCCGCCACGCAGTAGTTCACCTCATGCGGGTGTATGGACCATTGTACTATTCCTTAGTTCGATCTGGACCCTATCAAGAATCACCTCTATCTGCATACACCCCAACCGAACAGGCTCAGGTCCTGTCTCAAGTACGACGATTTGCCCAGTATGATCCTATTGAACCAAATCATCTCGACAGAGTCGGTGCCATAACCACTTCAATTGATCTGTTTGAAAACGCTGCATTAAATGAATTTGAGCGCGGTCTAGACGCAAAAGAACCCCCCGAATCCATTCGACAGTTTGCTCATGTACTAGTAGCACTAAATGGCGGAGACGCCTGTGTGCAATTGTTCCTTCAGAAACACAATCTTCTTGAAATATCGCCGGAGGGCCCCCTTGTAGTAACCGAAGGCGGGCGACAAAAACTCGATGTGGAGCAGTTCCAAAAGTTTACAAAGAAAATTGCTGACAGTTTAAACGACAGCGCCAAGCAAATTGACCAGATCTTTCCCCCATCTACTCCAGTATTGCTCCCTCTTTTTGAAAGAGTTCTTGAAGATGTGGTCATCACACAGGTTGGACAAGTGATTGACCAGTTTAAGACCGAAGATATAACCCACAGCAATGGGGTGCGCTATCTGCGATTGTTCCCCCTCTTGTATGAATTACTGTTATCGTTCAGCGACTACTTGACCAGCGACGCGAATGCAGGCCCTGAATTTAAAACAAAAGCTAGGCTCCTGGTAGATGACTACTTTGGACTCTATGTACAATCATATCTTACTCAGGAGCTAGAATCGTTCCAGGAGTACTGTGAAAGCGAACTGGGCCAGTGGGAAAAAGAATCATCGCATCGACAAGAGCAGACCGAGTCGTTTTTATGGAGTAACGTTGCAAGACCACAAGAAAAGAAGGACTTTATGTCCTCGTTCAAAAAGGTACTAATGGCCCCTGTGTCGGTGATTCCTTTTCACAGTGAACCCAAACAAGAGAAGCAGTCAACCAGTACTGACCAGTCGCTAGACGTTCCAGATACCTCTAGTCGTCCCACGACTCCAGTGTCAGGCGACCACAGCAGGGTTGCTACCCCTCCCACCACTGAGTTTGACGCAATGGTGGCGGTGATGAACTCCAAGATGGAAGGTATAAAGTCACTGTTCAGCTTGGAAATTGCATTGACGCTCATTCGAGCTGGAAAGGATTCAATTGAGCGGATGACTCGGTTTACTCAGATGAGCTCTGGCACTGGCGCTCAAGCTAAAAAACAGTGCGAAAACGTATTTGTCCAATTGGTACACTACGTGGGAAATCAGCATATTGGGGGAGGATTCACAAAGGCATTAGGCATTCTAAACTCTTACAACCCTCGCCAGTATCGACGCACCGTATCTGAAGTTGATACACAGGACGGCGAGGAGCGTGATGCAGTGGAGCCATTGGCCATTTTTGCCGAACTGGTCAACATTGGTGATTTAATCCAGCAGATGATTCATGTCTTTTTTGAAGAGGAGCTGGTGCTCCGCAAACTAATTGATAAAGGTGATTTCCTGTCCCCTTCAGTAAAAGCAAAGAAAAAATTCGAGCAGCTGCTGGATGATAATGTTGCCAACGGACTCAACCGCGGAATTGATGTTCTGGTAGATCAAATGGACTTTTTGTTTGTTACACTGCAGCTGGGCAGCGATTTTAACCCCATTGCCGTGGAAAACAACCAACAGGGCGGCCCTACAGACATTGACCTTGGTCCGTCGATTGCTGCCAAAAAGGTTGTATCCTTGTTAAAGTCGCACATTCATTTGTTGGTAGGATCAACCGAAAAGTCGGTTCTGGACGTGTTTCAACAGGAAGTAGGACTGCGATTCTATTCTTCCATCTGCAAGCACATTAAACGGCAGACCATTAGCACTGATGGATCCATCAAGCTTATCTGCGATCTCAACTATTACTACGACTTTATCCGATCTCTCAAGCAAAAGGATCTGGTGCCGTATTTCATTGCTCTCAAGGAAGTAGGCAACTTGTTTCTCATTGATGGCAGTGATGCTAAAGAATTGGGCAAGGCCATCAGTGATATGGGTCGATTCCGAGGAGTTATGCAGCCCGAGGAGGTTTATGAGTTTGTTCAACGCAGAGCTGATTGGCCGCTGGTGAGAAGGGCAGTGGAAAGGGTAATGTACGGGTTTGGAGTAGACTGCATTGTAATGTGACATGTATCATGAAAATTTATTAATATGCAAGAGAATGGGGTGGTCACTTGGACAGGACCATGCAGTTATTATCCTCTAAGGATACAGTGTATTTACATTGGGCTTTTAGTCTGCCCACCAGCTCCACCAAATCCGTGGGCTGTCGTTTGTCGTTGTGTGGAGTGTAAACCTTACATTGGTCAATGCAATCGGGTAAACTGTTAAAGTAGTCAGCAGAGGGCAGTTCAAACCCACGGAGCTGTACCTGTCGTAAACAGCTGGCTTTTGAAATGTGTGAAAGGGCGTGCCATGGTTTGCAGGCGTTGTCGGGCAAGTTGAGCTCCAATGATGTCAAATTAACGGGAGGATCTTGAGCCAAACTTTTTAACCGCTCCAGATAGGTATATGATAGATATGACGGAGAATAGGTGATGGACAAGTGACGAAGAGAATCAATGTCCGTAAAATCAAATGGATATGACCAAATGGAATTGACCAGATAGACTGACTCCAAGGCTTCAAGCACTCTATGCGAGTCGGACTTTACAGACTCTTCTTCGTCCAATTCAGATGTATCGCTAATTTGAAACCCTTGGATAGTTAAACTCTTGACCTTTGCAAACTTGTGAATGTCTCCGAAATCAAACTGGGGAAATGGCACCGAAGTATTGGCCTTGTTGTCTTTATAATTAACAGACACCTGTGATCTCACAACAAGAGTTTCAATAGAGGCACATAGATCTGGAGATACGTACTTCATCCAACCAGATGATCCTGATAACACCAGATCAAGGGTGATAATGCGAGGACATGCTTTAAGAATGGGCACAAGCTCACTATCACAATGCCATTCACCCCACGATGATGATTTTATAATGTGAAGGCCCCGAATGTGACTGGTTATACTGTTTTGATCCAATGTCGGGATCAGTTTGGGCAGCAGTGGCCATGTGCAGTAGATATCGCGGAACAAGATTGGAGCGGCCACCGAGCGGACTTTGCGACAGGTGAGCGAGCAGGCGGCCAAATCGGCCATACTTGTATCGCCCACATAGCTTAGAATGATTCGTAGCACTTCATAAGGGCAATCTACAAGGGGGCACTCCACCCTGGCCCGCTTGTGCTGGTTGGTCATGGTCGGAGTGGTAAGGCTCATCGCGAAGTATATGAACGACCCCAGAGAGGACATTTTACAGAGCTAGCTCACGTCAACAGTTTTCCTTAGCTTTTTCGTTCCATTCAGTTAATTTCATATCATTACACGTGCGTTAAATGGTTTCTATACGTTAATTGTTAATTGCCATTGGAGCCGTTGATGCCATTGGTGGCATTGGTGTCAGCGGAGCCATTGTCAGCAGAGCTCTCTGACTGGGTCGGCACAATGGGATCGTGAATAAGATGAGCAACAGATAACCAGTCAGAGGTGCCACAGATCCAAGGATCCTTTTCATGGTCAGGGACCGAATTGTGACCCCAGACGGTGATGGTGTTGAAAGATTCGGTGGTTCGAAGCGCTCGTGTAGGAGCGTCTTCGTCGTCTAAATCGACCGCCTGGACGTGTCCTTCGCGCAGCACGTAACCTAGTTAGCACTCTGTGTTTCAATCTCATGGATTAGCGGTTCTACCTACCTGTGTAATTTGCAGGAACCTCATGGGGGATAGCCATCAGCTTTCGGCCCCGAAAATATGCGGTGTGCACCTGCGAATCCTTGGACTCAGCGGGGGAAACAGTAGGATTAAAGTAATCAGACGCATTTGCAGGCCCATTAGAGTGAATCTTACACGGTAATACGTGACATTGGGCCTTGTTTGCCTGACCAACCTGTACCTCTATCTTCATTAATGATCTAGGTCGTGTTCAAGCCGCAAATTTCATTTCACCTCATCAAGATTGCGACAATGGCCCTAGTGAAATTCAGGCATTTGGTATCAGCGTAAGTTACAGAGATGGAAAGGTACAAGGAACGATAGCTAACAAGACCTGTGGATATACTTATTGGTATTAGCATGGGTGTGAGTGCATTTGTTCTATTTGAGCGACGGGAAAACCGTCCTAAGGAGCACCGGTTACTGCATCTGATTGGGGCTAGAGTCTTGCCCAAGCCACAAACGGTTGACGTAGGAGACAAGGACATGGAACTTGATCAAGTTCTTAATAACATTTCAAAGTAGTCCAATACCGGGCCCGTTGAAAGTAACAGGATATGAAATATGGGCGCTTATGGTGATAATCTAGATCCCACCGACGCAGTACTGAGCGCTTAGTGGTCTTTCATACTCTTGGTCTAGGATACTTTTGCAGTATCCCATGCTTTTAGTAGATGAGCGCTTGTGCACCTTCACTATGGCTCTAGTACCGAACCTTTGTATGCATGTAATAAGTTTTTTGTTGTTCTTAATCAAATTTGGCCCGTTTGTGGTCTTCGTCAAACGTCTCTGAATTCTTTCTCTTTGTTCGTCGCGGGCCCTCGACCTTGGACTGGTTACGCTTGAGCCATTCAGCTAAACTGACAGGATTAACCTCCTGGTTGTATTGCTCGTCTTCAGAATAGTCAAATGAATGCTCTACTAAGCTCAGTAAATGCTTTCCAGTTTCCGACAGCGCTGTGCTATCCAAGGTCTCATCGTCACTTCCTGGAATGGTTTCAGTACGAGCCTTTTCTGGCAGATGGTCATGGCCAAGGGTTTCCATGTTGAGCAGCAACTCTGCTAAGCCAGTCTTTTCGCGCAGAATTCGGTTAAACATCTTTTTGGCTCGTACATGTTCAATATGAAGCTCCTCCGACCGCTTCATGGTCTCATTAAACTTGACTTCCAACCGACGGTAGGTATTTCTAGTTAGCCCTTGCCCCTATTGTTGCCTTCTTGTTGCTAATGCCAAACTTACTTGTAGCTCTTTCGTTCAGACATGGTGTCGCAAAGTCAACCACGCACGCCGTACTCACTCACCATTTCACGATCCGACGACACCTCCATCACTTATGCTTTGCAGGGACTTTCGGCGAATCGTTCCGGACAAGTAAATATTTTTCTTCGTTTGTATGGACCATTTTCTGTGTCGACAACTGAGAATAGAGCTCCCAAAGTGGTCTCAGTAGAAGACGCAGAAGATGCCAGATGACAAAGCTAATAGGCAAAGAGCAAGGTCGCGGTCTGTAATTGTGCTTCAGACCAGCCCTTCATAGACTCAGATCTTGAACATAGTGATAAGTGTATGGTGTATACAATTACAATAAGTAGAATGTAATCATTTCAGCTTTCCTGAATTAAAGCGGTACGGATTTCGAAGATAAATCTGCACCGGTGGGTTCAGGGACTCCAATTGCAATTCCTGTAGAGAAATTTCTTTACCAGCTCACACTATTGAGGTTTAGGAAACTGAATATTACCATCTCAATTTGCTTTACGTTCTGTAGGTTAAGAGCGATATTGTAGGAACCGTTTTAACAGTTGGGAGATCCTTTCCGTACGGGCATGCGACGGCCCGTCACCCCCAGAATACCTCTATTGACGATTCCTACCGTTTATTTGCATTGCTCCGACGTATTCCAATCCGGTGGACGTGCTCTGGTATAGTTAGAATTGTAGGTAGAGAAGGCAGTCGGATCCATTACCCGCCGGAATGTCTCAGATAAAAGTTGCAAAAGACAATGGGGAAATGAGACCTACTTTGGGGACGAGACCCCGTATGGTAGTTGAACTGACTCTCCTGTAGAGCCTAACCGTTCACTGCAACGGCAGTAGTTCTACAAGAATTGAGCTTCCTGGAATCTGTCGGAGCAAAGCTAGGCTTGAAGGTTCTCATTGACCGTTGCCCACCCATGGGGAAACTGAATAGGACACTTGACATCTATGATCATTCAAGAACAGAAAATTTGCAGTTTAGCGCAACAATTCTGTTTATTGTTTCCCGTTCAACTGCCACTTTATTTTTTAGTGGGTATGTATCTGTTAATTGTATTCCATTGAAGATCAGGGGCGCCGCACGCCATGTACATGACTACTTGCCAGGGATATAATGTATTCCTTCAGTTTCCGCGTTGCTCGTTTGGATATGCGACAATTTCCAAACTGGTTGAAGCTCACGTTCTGTAACAGATGCCTGCCCAAATCTATTTTATCGAACATGATATCCGAACGACTAATTCCCTGGATGGATTCTTCCAGGTCTCTGGTGCTTACATTATTTAGTTTCAGTTGACCGATGTGGGTATGCTCTATGAAATGACGCACCATGCTCATGTCATCTGCTTTGGGCTCGCCAATGAATGTATATCGAAAGTATCTCAGTCCAGTATAGAATTCGGGCAGTATTGTACCACCGCTTTCAAATAGTTCCAGAGTTTCCAATCCAGGAGGAAGACCATTTCGAGCCTCTGTATTGAAAACAACAAATAGGGACAATTCCTTTAGATGCTGGCAACTGCGTAACATGTGTAGGATTTCAGTACAGTTAACGATCAGTGGATGCCTTAGATGCAATTTTTTTATATGCGGAGGAAATCCACCTGGAAACAGCAAACAAAGAAACTTCCCTGGGACCATACGATCGTGAAAGTGGAATATGTGCAGATTAGAGATAGCTCTCCAAGGTAATCTTTTCAAGCCATGGATGGATGAGAAGTAATCTAGTAGATTATCTGCGCTTTGAGCACCAATATTTAGTGAATCTATCACTTCCCAAACTTCTCCAACACTTGTTGGCCAATTTTCAATCATTGTTCTCTCCGAGTAACGATGTTGTAAAGTATGCAACCAGATTGCCCAATCCGCAGGTCGTGAGGATACTGATCTCGCATCCAAAGTACCAGCAAACAAGAATAGCTCTACCTCAACGTGAATATTAGCTGGAATACAGTTCAGAACAGAAGTGATCAATGTATTCATCCCCATGTGTGATTCCTCTAATTCGATGCACTGAAAGATCTCATCGACAATGTGTAGTAACTTTATGCTTCTTAGAGCTGGCATATTGCTCTTAATTTGCTCCAGGAGACTTTCGTACGCTTTTATTTTTTCTTGGTGGAACATAGTTAGCATAGTTTTTATAATGCGACACATGGATTGTAACATGTCGTATGTGAGAGTCAATGGGGCACAATGGCTCATCCTTTCGACATAAATTAACCGGTTTCCATAAACGTTTTGTCCGGAATTCGACGCCATGCCCTTCGAAAGGGAGGGAGGAAGCAAAGGCGGATATCGATGACAGTAAGAGGGAGGAAACGACGCGGTCAAACTGACGACATACCAATCGAATCTCAGTTCTTCGGTCGATAACTACAACGTACTCCAAGATTAACAGCAGTATTTCATCGGGTAACCTAGCCAAAGAGCAAGTTTTTGACCTCTTTGAGCTTTTTGACGCCGAAACGCTGCAGTTCCTTTTAACCAAAGATTGTGTTCTACTTGCTGGACCAGTCATTGAAAGCCAAAGTTCTCTGTAGGCATTTAAATAGGGAACTTCGTTCTTGCCTAAACGGACCCCAAAACATATTCTTCCTAGGTCTTATCTAATCATATCTCGATCTATGTTCTCATTACCATATCCAATACTAAATGTCGATAGCAATATCGTGGGACAATATTTATAGGTACTTTTCAACCAGCTTTTTCAGGAAATTTATTTGCAAAGCTTGGATATTTTTAATTGAAACAATGACATTCATAAACTCATAAATAGAACTATTCTCGGTGCTGGTATTCACCCTTGTTGACATGAATTTGAACCTCGGCGTTCTGGATCTCGTCCTCATCAGCTAGCTTCTCGCTAGAATATGTGTGGAACTCCTGAAGCTCTCGGTGGAATCGCTCGGGTCCCAAGAAGATGACGATAATCATGTAAAGAATGACACATGCGGTGAAAATGGCCATGACTTTTCCATAATCGTATGTACCCTTCTTTGCACCCGCCACAGGGAATCGAGCTCCCAAAGTGGCCTCAATAGTAGAAGAAGCAGACGACGCCAGGTTACCAAGCTGATAGGCAAAGCCAGACATGAATGCTCGGTAGGTCGAAGGAGAAAGCTCAAACAAATGAATGGGCGCAATTCCCCAAGATCCCATGACTCCAAACTGCAAGAAGAATGAGCAGGGGATGATAGCACCTTCGCTGTGACGCATGAATGAAGGGTAAACAAAGATTCCAGCCCAAATGCAACAACAAATGATTGCCTTGCGACGTCCCAAAATCTCCGACGCCTGGCCCCAGAAAATACCTCCACAAATGGCACCCAAGTTTCCGACTACCATGGACACGGTCTTTTGATCAGGGCTCATACCAGCCTGGTTAACCAACAGCGTAGGATACAAGTCCTGAGTTCCGTGAGAGAAAAAGTTAAATCCAGACATGAGGAAGATCAAGTACACAAACATGAGCCAATAGTTCTTGATGGCCATTTTGGACTCTTGCCATACTCCAATGTTGAGACTCTTGGCCTCTTTTCGGTTCTCCTTCAATCGCAGGAAATACTCTCCCTCAGGGAAGCACAAGCGCCAGCACATTAGGAGAAAAGCAGGGCCAGCAGTGAACCAGGCAAGCGCTCTCCAGCCTTCTCCATCCTTGTAAGAGAATTGGAATGCTCGGTAAAAGATAATGGCAAAAATGTAACCCAGGTTGTATCCAGGAAGGAACAGTCCAGACAGCACTGAACGGCACTCGGCAGGGACATTTTCCAGAGCAGTGGCAGCAGCAGCTCCATACATTCCACCCATTGCAATTCCAAACAGTGCTCGAACACCCAGAAACTGCTTATATGTCTTGACAAAACCAAACCCAATCTCCAGAACTACAAACAAGAAGCAACAAATAACGTAAGGCCATTTTCGTCCGTATCGGTCAGACATTAAACCAAAGATAAACGCTCCTACAGAACGCAGCATCAGCACCAGGGTGACACCCCAGGTGATATCTGTGACACTAACATTTAAAGAGGCAGCGATCTCGGTTGCCGCCGAAGAAACCACAAAAAAGTCCATCGAATCGATGGTCCATGCCATGAATCCCATAAAGTACCAGTTCCAGTGATGAGCCCGCATGAGCCGTAGAGCAGGAATGGGGTTCAGAGTTCGCAGATTTGTACTATGAATGGCGAACAGTGTCGGCAATCGAGTAGCAAAATAGTGTGCTATAGAACTGGCCGAAAGGTCTGGCGGAGAGTCATGGGCGACTACTGCAGGGAGGTCCTTGTCGGCCTGGTCGTGAGGAATATGCACACCATGATGGTCGCTGGAGCTCCGTGGTTGTTGTTCAATATCAGTCATTCCTTTTTACCAGAACTTCAGTGCATCGCTGCACAGCCATGGCTCTCCTTTTATATGTCTTTTTTCTCCGTCTCCAGGGCAGAACCCTTGCCCCGCAAAGGGGGAGGTCTTATAACCCCGCACACCTAATATCGCGTAATGCATTTCAACTCCGGTTTAGGAAAATTGAAACCGGGAAAACTCAAAGTTTGGCCCAACAAGCCGTTATGGGCCACTTAGGGCCGAAAAAAAAGCCAAGACAAAAAAAGGTTGTCGCTCTCATCTGGCTATGTTTGAGCTTACAAATGATGATTCTACTGGCCGTCACTGGCCGTCACTGCCACTGCCGCCAGTTGCACCGGAAGCAAGCAGCAAAGACAAGAACAAGCTCTAGCTTACATGCATGTATCTCCCTGGTTCCAGCATAATTATTCACAGCCCTATGATTCGAGCATTTGTGAACCACGGGATCCTGCACCAGTCACAATTCCGATCAATCAGCAAACACAAATGGACGGCATTTGACTGATCAACGATCCTAACGATCCTAACGATCAAGGATCCTGGACAGAGGCCATATGCAGTTGAGAGTGACCCCCGCGCCGGGATCATTGGTTCCATATATCCGGCATCTGTCCCGATGGAAAAACCTTGGCCAAGAGTGGGGTAATCCCCGGTCAAATCGCCGTGGCAGAGCAGCCTGCAGAACGCAACATGTAAATGCGGGGTTGCCCGAGCTTAAATCAGACGTTTGCAGTAAGACAGCCGGAACCATGTCGAGAAGAAGAACCAAGGGCAACCAAGGGTCTGGAGCACCCGGCAAGTAACATCCGAGACTAGATGTTGGCAGCCAGTTCGGTGTCTCATGGCTGCGTCAGATCGGCGAATATCATGGCGCCTACAGCAAGTTCAGGGTCCAATCATTCATTTAATAAGCTTCTAGTGGTGCAGATCAGGGTCACTACTGGGTCCGAGCTCTCAATCCACCTGTTCAGGGTCTACAATTCTTCTTTGCTCAGTATCTACTCCTAGAATTCTTCCTTGCCCAGCTGGTCGGTCCACCTGTTCAGTGTCTACTCCGAGAATTCTTCCTTGTTCAGCTGGTCGGTGATCTAGCTGATCTGGCTGGTGTTCTTGTTGGTCCATTGGTTGGTCTACTGGCTGGTCTTGTTGATCTGGTTGGTTTTCTGGCTGGCGCTCTGGTTGGTCTTGATTGTTATTTTGTACCCTGGCCAATTCTGCCCGCTGTCTGGCTTGCTGTGCCCACTGCTCATAGATTCCCGGAAATAGACTAGCCAAAAACATGACAACTGTAGTGCGCACTGCTTCCCACGCGGTGCGCTGTTCTGGGTCCCCTTGGTGGCCAAAGTTGGGATGAACGTGAGGAAGTCGTTCTGTAATGCTTCGAATGTAGTTGCGCACGGTTGCCAGATTTCCATTGGCAAACATGCCGTTTTGCAATTCTAGCAGCCCTTCCTGGTACACTAGAGCCATCGAAATTAGGCAAGATAAGGTCCAAAATGCAAACGGATCGTCAACGGCCGATAGTAGAATCTTGTTCACCAATATGATGCGCACAAGAGTGATGAAAATGCGGCGAGCAGGGTCCATTCGGTTAGCCAAATTGGCTCGCTGTGCCCATCTCTGTCTAAGTCTTGCAATCATTGAGTTGGCAAACACATTTTGGTTGCCATTGGCAGCAGCGTTTGCAGCGTTTGCAGTGGGTGTAGGTTGGTCGTGACGGCGGTGAGAGCCGTTATGAGACCCTGACCCTAAACTGTACATTCGAGGCAGTTCAACAGGCACCCCGAGAGCAGAAAACTTCATAAGAGCTCCTGGGGCCATACAAAATGCCTGCTCGTTAGGTCGGGCAGTAGGTACAAACATGTATTCGTAGCAGGGAATAGAAATTGTCTTTTCCCCGTGCTGTGTGGGCACCTTTAAGCGCAACACATGCAGAGGTAGATAAGGAGACCTAATTTCTTGGGCATTGAAGACGTTAGCAGAAGGCATTTGCTGGACTCCAGCTGCTGGCTCGGACGATGTAGTAGATGCAGAGCTAGCAGCACCAGCAGTACTACTAGCACTAGCGGAGTTGAATAAATTAGAACCACCAAAATTTGGAGAACTAGATGCATGAGTAAAAGTTGATGGCCCAGCAGCCGATTCAGAGTCACCAGGGGCAGACGAACCTGACAAATCAGACGATTCCGGGGCCAATTGGGCTTCGTCGCGCTTTTCTGCCGGTCGAATGACCAGATGAAATGTAACAGGATTCTGTTGGTCTTCTGGGTTTACATAATCGCTCAGCTGTTTATCATTTTCCAAGATTCTCCCTTTAAATATGAATATCTGACGGGCAGGATCAGGGGGCGTGACGTCCTGGGGGTAATCCTGTTCCACTCGCTGCTTGATCTCATGGATTGTAGTAGAATCATCCACCGTATAAGACGCCTTTCTGCCTAACACGAGGCGGTCTGTAAAGTTGATTATCACTTGGACCTGGGGCATCTGCGATAGTGAAGATAGTGAGGAAGTGCGGCCTATCGGACACTGTGGACATTTCATAACCCCGGACTATGGCCAATTGAGGATACAGAACTAACCCAACGGGAGCTATGAGTATACAAATTAAACAATTCAGCAGTTATCAGCTAGGAGCTGTAGTGTATGGAACCACTGACTTCTGAACAGTACTGTATCAAAGGTACCAAAGCTGCTCTCTGGGTTCCCTGCCATGCTCACGTGATGTGTGCGACGACAAAGTCACTAGTGACAAGTCATCATCCGTCTTCCCCAAACTACACAATTGTTATTAATTCCCACCAACCATTCTACTACACCAATAAAAGAGACATTCCATTCAGTTCCTCCGCCGTCTCTGCACTGGTTCTGGCCCTCAGCTCGTCTGTCGTCTTCGCAAATCCTCAACGCCTGTTTCGAAGCGGCCACCCACCGCCATACTTGGAAGGGAGGAGATATTTTTCGAGATGGGATGACCAGCTTCTCAGTAATGAGCATCCGAGCGAGTCCCTCTACAATGAGGGCTGGTAGACCATACATTCGGTCGTGTAGGCCATCTGTATGTGCTCGTACATGTTTCATTAGACCGACGTGCCGAAATTTCTCAGCAACCCCTAATGTAGCAGCCAAAAAGCCCGGGCGAGTGTACAATTTCATCCGGGCCACTCTGGGATTCGACCCTCCCGTAGGCGAGAACTACCCTACCCAAGAGAATCGATTCCACATGTGGGATAATTCTCCTTCACAGGACATTCGTACCCGAGCAGCGTTCATTCGTGCTCGAGGAAAGTGCCCAGTGACTGCAAAGAACATTAACTTTGCTTGTCCAAAGTGTGGAATTCCCACCCACCACTCCGAAGAGGCATGGAAGATGGACACAGACCATCACGAGAACAAGTGTGCGAAACTAAGAGCTGTAAATACGTATGAGCATGACTTGCGGTCAGGACGAGATTTCCCCGAGTTTGACTTCCCCGAGAACCAGGACCCGGAAGCAGCAGTCAACTTTCGGGATTGGGACTCGTTTTTCTACACTAGACAATTCTACTCTATGGACACTGAGTTCCATTTGGCAGCAGTGACCAAAATGCTGTCCTACCCCTTGACAATGGCATCTATAATCCACCCCTACTCTCCGTACGGACTCAAGCCAAAGGGTCCCTTGTCTCTGGAGGGACTCAAATCTCTGGCGGCACTGAGATACACAATGTTCCCCACTGACAAGAGCCGAATTACTGAACGACCAGTGCGAGTGTTTGTGCTGGGAGCTCGTGCTGAGGCCCAAATGCCTCCTCATGCGTGGAAGCAATTGTCGTATTTGCTTCCTCACACTCCTTTGGAGGTGATTTTTGTTGGCCCTGAGGCGCTGTATGACCGAACTAAGCGTCGCTATGTTGCATCGGCCAAGCGGGTCACCAAGCGACTGGATCCAAAACTGGCCTTTACTTACTGCACTGACTATTTCCACGTTCCCCATGAGGCCCGTGACTTTGCTCCTTATGATCCGTATATGGACGTATTTTTCCTTTTCCACCCTGGTCTGGGAGCTCCTGAAGCAATGGACCAGTGGGAAAAGACTGTTCCTGGCCTGTTGGAGAGCAAGTGTGCCGTATTTGTAACTGGATTCCACAAGCAGGACGTTGCCCGAGACTGGCAATGGCTGCACAGCAAGTTTGGAGATGAGCTGGACGTCCTTTTGGAGCCTGAAGAGAATGTTTTCGGTTCCACCAAGTGGGAGCTCAACGACCTGGATCCCTCCGAGGTTTACCAGTTTAACCAACAGCTGTTTGGATTCCGAGGCAAGCGATACCATGCCATTCGTCGATAGATGTAAATAGCTAATGCAACTAGACTCTCCCATCACAACAACAATAATAGCAACAACAACGATGTCTACAGGTTAGTGAACATCTGGATTTGAAATCTAATTGTTTTCTTAATTGAACTGATGGTAGACGTACTGATTGATGATCAGTTCATCGATGCGGCGCCCCTGTTTAGATAAGAATATAGCGGCCTTTAGAGGAATTTCAAGAAAAGATGTGCTCTTTCAACTCATGACAGTTTATTACAGTTACACTAGAGCATTTTACGAAAATTGGTTAAAATTCGGCCAATATGTACCTGCAATCCATACGCGCCGTCGGTGGTTTCGGTCGGTACCCTCTCCAAGAGATTGTTTGGCATACGACAGACTCCTATATTGATACATTTAAGAGTGTAATATATTTACAAGTGATACCAGATATAGAACAGAATGTCAGAAATATGGGCTTTGGATGGAATTGAGATTACCGGTAGCACGCTTTCAGCAACTGTGAATGCCTAAGCATAGAACCGTGACCCAATGATTATAGTATTACCGTGCTCTCCAGGACTTTTTATTGTTTCTCCTGTGTCACCGACACTGACCTGGTACATTAGAACATGTCAGATGTCGTGAGAAAAAAGTGCAATTCCAGTTCGAGGCAGGAAATCTGGAGTGGAATAAATGAGAAATTACGACCCAAGAGTGAGCTCTTCCATTGTGTATGCTCATACCCCCTATTATCAACCTGTGTTGAATTCCATTGATAGTTTGAGTTTTCAAACAGTCCCCAAATCCTGGCGTGTTCCATGTTACTGAATTCCAATGATACGTTAAACCAGAAGCGATATCTAGTCAGTCAGCAACTAATACTACCCAAGCAGTCTACTGGGTTCTGAACCAAAGCGGGAGCACTACTTCATTATAATCACCCTCAATTGCTATGGACATGCCCGCAAGAGGCCACTCTGTGCAAAAATGTCACCGAGTATACATGGTGGGACATGGTGGGCCAACAATCATAATTACATTTCCAGCACTGAGTCTACATGGTCCACATGGTCCACTCGTATCAACAACGCAACACTGTGCATAAACTATCAACAAGCCATCAATTGATACCACATACCATGTCACCGAGTGCACAGGGTTCGATCGAGACTTGCACTGAGTGTACATGGATCTGAGTCTATGGGTCTCCGAGGGGTCAATACCACCCCCTACAATTGTGACAACAGTACAGTCCTTGCAATTGCAATTGCAACAACCCTACCAATAAAGACAATTGCCTCCTACCATGAATGGCAAGTTAGCAATTCAATTGGATCTCCTACTATAGTTGGCCTACTCCCCGTACCTTTTCTACTGTCCAAATTGGCATGCCCATGTATTCCAGGAATGCCCACGCTACCCTTGGTCGGCCGGTTCCACCCGCACCACCGACTTGCTCCGCAACACCGCCGTCATAGAGACCTTGGCCGGACGGCGGCTTTTTATTGGCTGATGATAGCCCGCGACCCCTCTCACAGTTGAAACGGGTACCGCGCGGCTGGGAAAAAAATCAGTGGGGACTAAAATGCTATATAATCCTCCCAGAGGACATTCCTCCTTCGCATATTCTACTAATCCACTGAGCATTGACAAAAAGATACCATGAGACCTACTGCACGACTGCTACGAACTCCTATGATCCGCTTCCTGGGCAAGCGCCAGGTTCCTCAGGTCGACCACACCCCACGACCTCACCCTCAGAGTCCTAGCGGTAGCCTGCCTACCTCTTTCAAGGCTTACCGCAAGAATGCTCAGACTCACGGACCTCTGGGAGGCAAGGGCAGCCAGGGCAGTGCCAGTGCTGGCGAGTTCAACTCGCGAGCCGACTTGCCCTCTCGATACCACTACCGCACTCTGTCCGACATTGAGATTGACAATGTCAACTCCGGAGGCGCTGAGGTTGTCTTTTAGAAAGCTAAATTTTTTTTCTTTAACGACGGTACGACCATGATCATCACTGCTCTTTATCTCAAGTATGAAATGGATTAAATGATATTAACTATACTATATTCCACCACGTAAAAAAAACTAGCACTTGTATTGCCATTGGCCATCATTTTTTTTCTCTTCATTGCTGTGCATGGCCTGCCTTCGGGATAGTCGCTTCGTATGCTCATAGATTAGAAATGACGTGATCCGTTAGCCGCCGCCAAAAAAGAGGGGAATTTTTGGAGCCTCACAAACGGGCGCGGCGCCGTGAGGCTCATCGCTTCCAAAAAATATAGTAACGTGATACGCACCTGTATAGCAGGTGGATATCACCTGCCTTGGATCACATGATATATTCACCTTGCCAATGTCCAAAAACTCACAGTTCACCCACAAAACGCCACCACTATGGACCACCATCAGACTACCTGGGGCCGTCCAAGGTCCGATGTTTACGGGCCCTACGATATGAAAATTCATGCTGCCGACAACTCTATGCCCAAGGTTCATACCCAGCAGCCTACTGTGACTGGAACATCGGTGATTGCTATCAAGTTTGACAAGGGTGTCATGATGGCTGCCGACACTCTGGCGTCGTACGGGTCGCTGGCTCGATTCGATGACCAGCAGCGTATCTTTAAGGTTGGAGACGAGACAATTGTAGGTGTAGGTGGAGATATTTCAGACCTTCAGGCTCTTGAACGCAAGCTGGAAAAGCTGGAGATTGAGGAAAACTACGAAAACGATGGCCACTCGCTGCGTGCCCGACATGTGTATTCGTATCTGTCTCGAGTCATGTACAATCGCCGATCCAAGATGGATCCGTTATGGAATGCTGTGCTGGTGGCGGGTGTTGAAGATGGAAAGCCAATTCTGTCTTACGTGGATCTGTTGGGAGTAAAGTACTCTGCTCCTACGCTCGCTACTGGGTTTGGATCTCACTTGGCTCTTCCTCTGCTTCGTCAGGTTGTAGACAAGGAAGGCGATGAGGCCAATTTGACTGAAGAGGAGGCTCGAAAGCTGCTAGACAAGTGCATGAAGGTGCTTTTCTACCGTGACGCTCGAAGTCTCGACAAGTACACATTGGCAACTGTCAAGGCTGAGACGGCCGGAGCCAAGCCACAGGTTACGATTGAGAAAGACATCAAGCTTACTGATATGAGCTGGCGATTTGCTCAGCACATTCGAGGATATGGTACTCAGACCGAGTAGACTGAGTAGACGACATAGATTAATCATATTCATAACAAATGTCCACAAATGTCCATAGAATGTCCATAGAATGTAGTGACTACAAAAAGGAACTTTCAATAGCTAAATTGTGGAATTTCTGATTGATAGTGCTGGTGCCAAAAAAGGGGCCGAGCAGGGAATTGAACCCTGGACCACCCGCATACGAACTTAAGCCCAAAGCGGGTATCATACTACTAGACCACACGGCCGAATTTCTAAAAATTGAATACAGTTGCCAGGTCATTCGTGCGCCAAAGTCACGTGCAAAGGCACGTGATACAGTCCAATGTCCTACAAAAAGCGCTTGACAAGGAATTAAATGGCATTGAATCTCGATATTTAGAGTCCTATGTGCTTCTAGAGTACTATCTATCTATGGCTGGTTGTTTTGGCCTACTAGGATTGATATAAATTGCAGTTTGTCCTTCAACACAGCAGAAGATGTTGGAACTTGTTCTGAACAAACACTTCACCAACAGCAATTCTGGGCCCTGTTAGCTGGCTACTTTGTACTTATGTACCCGTGTTCTTGAAATATTTGATGGCTCTTCTGAACATTTGCAGTTGGAAGACGACAACATCTCCTGGGACCCTGAGAGCTGCATTACTTTTAAATCGATTCGAAAGAATTGAATAGAACTCGATTGAAACCGTGATTTTCTTGCGCTGCAAAATGCCACTGTTGATCAACTATAGCTGTGAACAAGCTGAACAAGTCACCGCCGAGAAAAAAACACATTATGAGCGTCAGTTAGCCAGGCATGAAGCAAATTAAAACCGCCCCAATGGAAATTAGGCTCCCGACTCTATGAATCACAAACTACATTAATGACCAAAACATCTCCTCGACTTCAATTTCACTAATTTCACTAGTTGCACTTTTGTCCATCAAATGTGCTGTACCAACACGATACCACGGCAGAATGAGATCCCATCAGCCCGGATACACCTACTGACTACTGAATCTAAACAACATTCCACGCACACATACGCACACATACGCACCCATTAGCCCATCAATCAACCCACCGCTCATTGCTTATGCTCCAAAAGCCCTAGATCGTGATAGTGGGCCGTCACAGGCCGAGAATATGTCCGACTCCGGATTTGGAGGTGATCCGTGCCAATCAATCAACCAACCAGCAAATCCTTACCAGCTGCTCTTAGATCTGTGAACCAGGGTTGTCTGTCACCTATAATCAACTGTCTATCATCCTTGTCTAATGGGCCTCATTAAGAACATGACCGTGCACATCCCCACGGGGCACAGAAAAGGGCCGTGGGAAGAAAGGCTGAAAGGGGTTCCTTGCATAACGCAACATAAAAGCGTGTGAGTGCGCGGTTGCAAAGCTGCATCTCATTTGACGTATAGAACTGCTGCTGCTTGCTGTACCTGATTGGCAACTTGACAAGCCTCGGCCGTGCACATTCATCGGGCCACTGGATATTTGGGACATTTACCCAGTTTTCAACCTGGTAAAACTTGTACAGTAAACTGTCCCGGCCACCTTTAGTGCATCACCGCACACGTTAGCGGTCTAACGGAAGGTTAAACTTTAACCGTGACGAAGTCAACAGGGCCATCCCACCTGCCAGGTGCAAGTGCCAAGCATTAGTTGCACACGTCTTTTTTTTTTTGTCATATTCTCCCGATTTCCCGCTCTGTATTTTTTTTAGGACTCTGGGCCCATTCGCAGGGTCAGTTGCTTCCCTGTATATTTTGTGTTTTGGCCCGTTTGGTTGGTTGGTGAATGTCCTTTCAGGTCATTGTGCTAGGTAGTTCGGGAGGGCCCAAGGACGGGTCCACATCGTCATTACTGATTCGATCCAGTTCAGTGGCCGGGGATGCCAAAGACTGCTTTTTGGCCATTGATGCTGGGTGTTTTGTCAGCGCTATCCAGCATACGCTGGTATCTCATCCCTCCCATTTTGCATCCTCGGTTCGACAACAATCCCCCTGGCATGTAGTCAATCATCTGGTGTCTGGGGTATATCTTACCCATCCACACCTCGATCATATTGCTGGATTTATAATGAATACGGCAGGGTTATCGGCGGCCAATCCAAAGAAACTGTGTGGACTTGCCAGATCAATTGACTCGGTCAAGGCTAATATATTTAACGGAGTCATCTGGCCCAACCTTACTAACGAAGGTACCGACGCTGCCAATTGTGTAATACTGGTTCGACTGGATCCTAAGCTACCGCTGTTGAATGCAGCAGCGGGACTCGATGTAATACCATTGCCTATTTCTCATGGGCAATCATGGTCTACGGCCTATATTGTCACTGATCAGGTATCATCCAGGACCATATTGGTGTGGGGAGATGTGGAGCCTGACGCAGTATCCCGCAACCCCTTGAACTATACTGTATGGCAAGAGATTGCAAATAGATACGACACGCTGAGCGGAATAATTATTGAATGCTCCTACGACTCATCTTACGAAGGAGAACTCTACGGACATATGACCCCACCGCATCTAGTTAATGAGCTCAACACATTGGCTCGGTTGGTAAACCACAACCTTGACCACCTTCCAGTTATAATTAACCACATTAAGGATCACGACACTGATATTGGCGAAAAGATTCTTTCCGACCTCCAGACTCTGGCCCAACAACAATCACTGGCATGCCGCTTTATCATCTCCCGGCCCTCTCTATCCATTTACCTGTAATCAATGACATCAACGACATCAATGACATGACCCATTCTTTTCCTTGTCTGCTCCACGGCCTATTAGGCATTTTTTGACCATATCTAAACTTTTTATAGACAATCTTGTGAGTTTTCCATCTATTCAGTAATTATTCAATAACATAGCTCTCAGTAACAATGTTGGCTTTCTTTTCAAATGGCAGCGACTTGCTCTCGTCAGATGCAGCCACAACGTCCAGCACATCAACATCACCAAAAGTGCTCAAGGCATCGTCAACTCGGAATCTCACCTGCATTGGGAAAAAGTCGTCTTCGGAATCAGCCTCGGCCGTAAACTCAAACGATCCGCTCATCTTATCTCCTCCAGGCTGGATCTCTGGTACAGTCCACTCCAGATGGTCGTCAAACTGATCCCACACCTGAGTGGGGTCTGCCACATGGGCATTGGCGGTCACCAAAGGAATATATAGCTGAAGGTCAGTAATGGGGTCCGAGAAGGACGGGTCCACCTCGTACTCGATTGTAACGTCATAGAATCCGGGGTCCGATCGCGAAAACCAGCAGTTGAACGTCACTGGTACGTATTTTGTGTCGTTAGATCCATGCGGGGCACTCAATTTCCATCGCAGCAGGCCCAATTGTTGGTTGTTTGATGGGAAGGGTCGCGAAGCATCGGTCGATCCAATCACCTTATTAGCAGTGTAAGCACCGCGGTCTACCTTGGGATGGGTCTTGTACTGCTGGGGAGGGCCACCAGCGCTAGTGAAAATCTTGATTCGGGTCATGTCGGGGTTGCCAATTCTCAGCATTAGCGAACCCTTGACGTCGGCGCTCTGCACAGTACCATCTCGGCCCATTCGCACCGCCAAGTGCTCCTGGATGGTGATTTCAATTCCCTCGTTGGTGCTCTCTGGAGTGTCAGGCTTCTGTGGGAATCTAGCGGCCGCGGCGGCCTGAGCAGCCTGAGCAGCGCTAGGCTGTAGTTGCTGCTGCTGAATAGGAGCAGCCTGAGGAGCCGACAATAATGATGTAGTTTCTGGAGTGGTCTCGGCTCGCTTCTTTCCAAGCTGCAGACCCTTTCCTCGAGGTCCACCACCGCCAATCTTGGGACGAGCCTCTTCGTATGCATTGACAGTCTCCTGAGGGGTTGGGGTGGCCACTGGAGGAGGCGTGTAAGAAGGAGTCGACTGTCCAGGGAACCCTCCCGGTCCTCCTCCTCCCATTCCCATGCCCATTCCACCGGGTCCAGGGCCCATTGCACCTCGACGAGCAGCATCTCGTCGCTGCATCTCCAACTGCTTTGCCTTGCGCTTTCGCTCCTCGGCCGCCTCGAGCTCCTTATTTCGTTCAATGATCTGTTGAATCTTCTCTTCGTGAGACTCCATCTCCATAAACGTCTTGACCTGGGACAGAGTAAGGTTCTCACGGTATCCCTGAGTCACCACCTCGTCAAAGGCGCTGAGGATTTCGAACGCATTGTTAAGCACCTCTCGCTCATCCACGTTACGGGCAATGGAGGACACTACCTGAGCCAACAATCGCAAAGTCTCAATATCCTGAAGAATGTTCGACTGCTTGTTGGTAATTAGCACCACGTACAGCTCCTCCAGAGGCTGGTACACATATCGCACGTTGCCATCTTCCACCGTAGTGTGCTGAGTGCCCGAATGGGTCAGCTTGGGGAAGTTTGCCAGCAGAACTGCTACTCTATCCTTGTGCAGATCGCGAAACTGGCGCGACAAAACGGCCTTACCACCGCGTGTACATATCGAAGCCGCCAAAATCGCCTTTGGTTAGCCATTGCTCAATTCCCACTGGTTCTATTGTTCCACTTACCATCCTGTCTAGTTCGTCGGTTTGGTATGTTCATGCGAGAACACGGTGGTGTTTTTATTATGGGTTAGGGTCGGCACGGCTCCCCCGTAGCCAAAAACCCATACTTTTGGCGATAGTGAGATAATTATGTGGCCAATTCTGCTGATTAAAAGCTAATTGTGCCTTGATTAGTGCTAGATTGACAAGTTTTTGGATGTACAGTAGATTTCCAGCTGGTTTGACTGGATCGTAGGCTTTTGTAACTTGTTAGTAGCTCGGTAGACGCTGTTAACCTGGCCGTAGACGTTCCCCTGGCATCGCGTCGCGGCCTTAGCCTTACTATTCTACGATTGTAAACATTAGTGCCTCATTGAAGCCTAAACCCAGGGATTGGTATAAAAGGTTGATATAAGCGGGTCGAAAGCCCGTACCGAGCAGGTGGAATCATCACATACGGGCAGTAAACAGTAGCGCTCTATATAAATAGTTTGCGAGGATACCCCCTAGATCACAACAACATTTTGACATGACGGCACCGCAATCAGGGAGGAGGTACGAAAGAGAGAAAGATGATAGAGACAGAGAAAGACGGGAACGTAATGAAGGATATGCAAGGGCCAAGGAGCAAATTGCCCAGTTGGAGTCGGAGTTAGCAGAGTTTCAAGCTACTTCTCGTGAATTGGAGAGAGAAATGGAGCTGGAGCTTGAAGAGGCCGAGCAGCGACAGAAGAGCTTGGAAAAGAAGGTCAACTCTCTGACGGCAGACGTTTCTGAGTGGAAGCAAAAGTACCTTGATCTGCAGAAGGAGTCGTCTAACACCCAGGCGACACTTTCAAAGCAAGTCAGTACTCTTCAGGAAACATTAAAGCAGGCAAACAACCGACTGCGAGAAATCGAAATGACTAACGACGATATGGAGCGCCATGAGCGTATCACAAAGACGTCACTCCATGATCTGGAGCAGAAATACTACTCATCATTGGAAACAATTGCATTATTGGAGTCGGAGGTGGCTAATAAGGACCAGTATCAAGTAGACTTGCAGAGAACCAAGGATGAGCTGCGAGAAACTTCTGAGGAACTTTCAGTGGCTCAATCTCGAATTGAGCAATTAGAGTCAAAACTCAAGGATCTGTCAACTCAGTCTCAGCATTCATCCCCTCCTTCCACTACTACTAGGACCGGGCAGCGCGTCCCCTCGTACAGAGTGGCATCAGCATCTTCTGCAGTATCTAACGTAACGGTGTCTGCCTCTTCTCCCAGCAGCTCATCGGCGTCACCACCATCATTATCTTCTTCTACTTCAAAGTATGGAAACCTAGCATCCGGAGCAAACGTGTCACGAATGACATCGTCCAAGTCGTTGCGAAAGATCCACGGCATGCTCGACCAAATGCGAAGCCTGGAAAGCCGAGTCGCTTCTTTCAAGTCTTCATTGCCAAAGTCATCTCGACCTGGAACTCCAACAATGTCTCCTGCTTCATCACTTAATAACTCTAGTCCAAGCACCGGTGCCAGCACTCCTTCTCCAAGTCCTGCTACAGCACCATCCAGTTCTAACGGCGGACCTGGTCCCGCACCTGGTTCTGGGTTTGCCCACCATACCCTTCGACGAAGTCCTAGTGTGCTTGATCGTAATGGCTTCCATGGCACTTCTAAAACGTCCCTTCGACCCTCTGCATCTCGACGTAACCTGTCTATTTCTGGTACTTCATTCCCTGAAGTCACTACTCGTGAGCGACAGTCGTCCTCTGAGCTCAGAACTCCTTCAGGCCAATTTCCAAGACGCTCAGTACTGACGTCCATCGAAGGATCTCCAGCAGGATCCCCTTCGCCATCAATTCGTCATCAACACCGCCGGTCTATGCTCAATCTGAACCCTTCAAACACCGTGTCAAGCTATGTGCAGACATATGACAAGATGTTGAAGTCTACATCGCAGGAACCGCCCCGAGACCCGTCTCTTAGACCGCAGTCGGTTCATGCTTTGCGATCGGAAACTCAGATGTTCACTCGCCCTGGTTCTGCATTCTCGGCCCTTAACAAGCGACAGAGCATTGGTCATGGCCGGTGATCATAATATAATAATGATGATAATCTGGCTTGTTTCTCAATTTTTCACTTATGTAGGGTCAACTAGAGCAAGGCAAGCATCCACGGCAGCGCCAATTCGGCCCTGCTTTTCTCGCAAGATATCTTGAATAACTTCTCGATCCAACACAGGGAACATCTGCGACAGGGTATCGGATACGCTTTCAAACTCTTGTTGATATATTCTTCTTGCCTCAGCTTCTTCGGCGGAAATTTGTCTCGCTGCAGACTCCTGGGGTGAGATTTTGTCGTCATTAGCTTGTTGGTTGTTGGTCTTCTTTGCGTCGCTTTGGCCCTCCTGGTTATTATTATCAGAGTCTTGTGCAAATAAACCAGACAATGATTTCAGCGGTGAGGTCAGCAATCCGGCGGAGTTCATAATTACTGTAGACGCATTGAGACCACCGCCGGGTGTAGATGGCCTGGAAGAATGGGTGCTAGCTGGATTAGGACTTGGCTCTTTGCTGGTCTCAGGAGTCGCGGGAGGGACTCCTTGATCCCGTTGTTGTTGGGAACTTGGTTCGCCAGATGATGCAACCGTAATCTCCGGTATCTCATTAGAAATATCCTTGACAGACTCGTCTACTTTACGCTCAAACTCCTCGTCAGAAATGCTCAGGGACGACTTGTCAAGAGCCTCTACAAAGCTCACAGCACCCACCAAAGATGAAAGATAGTAGCCAACCTCACCATTGAGTCTATCGGGATTGCGAAATCGTTGAATGTAGTTAATGTTGGAAATGATGTCGTTAGGCTGGCTCTTGAGAAGCACATAGATTAGAATTGGAAGAAACATGTCTGCAGATTCTTCCGACTTTGTCTGTCGTAAAAGGCCGAAGATCACTTTGCAGCAGTTGAGCACACAAATCACCTTGTCTCTAGGAGCGCGAAAGTGATTAATCTTGTTTAATTCGTCGCTAGCCAAATGAACGAAGGATTCTCCGTTACGCAAAAAGCTTTCCTTGATATCCAAATGCCTACCCTCTACCCATCGCCAGATGCGCAGCTTTTCCGATAACACTCTGTCCCGGATGACATCTTCTTCGTGGTCATCAGCCCGTCGGTTGGCAGGAATCTCGGGCGAAAACGTCCTAGAATAGAGACGATTCATGATAAGCTTTTCCATTCCCTCTAAGGAATTTTCCATTTCGTGTTCAGATAAACTGGAAAATGGAGGGCACACTGCCATCTTGTTTGCAATGAACACTTTGAAGTCGGAAATGATCTTGACCTGCTCGTTAGTGGTCCAGTATCGTTTATTAAACTCCATCAAGAAGGATTTTAAATATCGGGCAATGGGGTCAGCGCTTCGATGGCGGAGCTGACCAAGAAATCGTTGGAAATCAAACGGTTTATCCTGTTCCTCCTGCTCCTCGGGCTCTGTGTGTTTATTTCCTCGGCCTGTCTTTTCATTCACAACCTTTCCATTCTCCTCCACCTCGGGTGCAGACACAGGTTCGGATACAGGTTCGGATACAGGTTCGGCCTTGGAAACTGAAGCAGGCTCTGATGCTGATGGTACTGATGCTGGTTCGGATGCTGGCTCTGGTGCTGGCTCGGATGATGACTCTGGTGCTGGTTCTTGTGCTGGCTTAGGCGCTGATTCGGGTGCTGCGGGTGCTGGCTCGGACTCTGAATTAGGTAGTGATTCTGATGCTGGTTTTGATGCTGCTGCCTCAACACTATATGACGATTCTTCTACCTCGTTACCTGTCTCAGGCTTAGTCTCCTTGGACCCTTTTGGTCCCTTTTGCTGTTCTGGACCTGGCTGGAACCCAGAACCTAATTGTTTGTCAGATTCCTTATTACTATTGTTAGACTTTTCCAGGGTCAACGGATCAAACTGATCCAGTAACGACTTCATGGCGTCCCTGCTATGAACGGTCGCAGTAGAGTGCTCGTCTCGGTCCGCACTGATATGAACAGAGGGAGAAATGGCTCTGGTGGGCAGACCAGGGCGCAGAGACGGGGAAAAGTCATCCAAATTCCTATCCTTTGACCTCGAAGGACGTTCCGGGGATTCCATGGTCAGTTGTGTGTGATTCTTGTTCAAATCGATCGGGTCAGGTGGAGTTTCGAATTCAGGCTTATCGGAGTGGCTGGATTTTCATCCGACATCACTGCGGGATCAATTTAGAGAGCACAAAATTTCAGAGGTGAATGTGTGGAATCGTGTGTTTTGTGGGGGAGGTTGAATTGGACCATGTAATTGACGAAGTTCGCAACAGAGGCCCTTCTTACCAAGGACAGTATAGCACGGACGGAATCACCTTTTACTCGAGCGTTCTGTCGCTGCGACAGCCATTCACTCGACAGCCTGTAGTACAAGATGGCAGAGTGCTGGCATTCAACGGAGAACTGTACAATAGTGGAATTGACAATGATACAGACTACTTTATGCATATGGTGAGAGAAAAAGGCGTTCTAGAGACCCTTCAGGAGGTACGAGGAGAGTATGCATTTGTATATTACGACCAGGAATCAATTTGGTTCGCCCGGGACTTTATAGGACGACGCAGCCTGTTATATCGAGAGCCAAGTGAGGACCAACAGCTGGTAATCAGCAGTGTCGTTCCATCTACGGAACTTGATGAGTATAAAGAAGTTCCTGGAGGAGCGGTGATGCGGTATAATGTGCAAAATAAGACATTGGAGCAGATGAATTGGACCTACCAAGGATCGGAGTACGGACTCAAGTTACCATACAGCCCAATTAGCAGAGTTACTGAAAGCCTATCTGGTATTGAAGATAAGATTGCTGAGCTGGAGGCCCTGTTTCGTCAGGCAGTGGACAGGCGGGTTAACAACATTTACTTTGATCCAGGTCCGGGTCCACAGGGAAATGCTGGTGCAGATGTGGCCAGTAACGGCAATGGCTCCAATAGCTTTGAAAGTGAGATAGCAATTATGTTTTCTGGAGGAATTGATTGCACACTGCTGGCGGCGATGGTCGATAACGTGCTGGATAAAGGTCGAACTGTGGACCTTCTCAATGTGGCCTTTGAAAACAAGCGAACTGGAGGAGGATACAACACTCCAGATCGACAACTGGGATGGCAGTCGTTCAAGGAGCTCAATTCGCGGTCTAGCGCTGGGAGGTTCCGCTTTGTAGAGATCAATGTGCCCTTTGAAGAGACAATGGCCCATCGGCCGAGAGTAGAGGCGCTCATGTTTCCTAAAGATAGTGTCATGGACCTGTCCATTGCTCTGGCCTTTTACTTTGTATCAAGAGGACAGGGAAAGCTGTACGACAGTCCAGACAATTGCATTAACTCTGACTACAGTCCCAAAGCTCACGTTCTCCTCTCTGGTCTAGGCGCTGACGAATTGTTTGGCGGATACACCCGGCACAGCACCAAGCTAGCTCAAGCAGGGTACCCTGGTCTGGCCGAAGAGCTGGATCTAGACTTTGGCCGACTTCACGAACGCAACCTTGGCCGAGACGACCGCGTAAGCGCGTGCTGGGGCCGCGAAGTTCGATACCCATTTCTAGACGAGCAATTTGTAGCATGGGCACTGCAATGCCCGCTCAATTACAAGGTTCTGGACGACCAAGGCAAGCTAGGCACAAAGTACATTCTGCGCCAGCTGGCCCAACAACAGGGACTAGAGCTCGTGAGCAAAGAATTGAAGCGGGCCATTCAATTTGGAGCTCGGTCTGCCAAAATGGAAATTGGCCAAGGCAAAATCAAGGGCCATGAAAAACTCAAAAACTAGTAGCTAGATACACACTGGACCGATGATGACAACGTTCTAAAGAGTAGGTCTATGGAAAAGAGTTTTCACCACCAGAGTGATAACCTGCCATACAATTGTATACAATTGTATACAAGTGCCTACAAATGATTACAGAAAGGCAAGTCTGAGGTCTGTTGTGAAATTTTTAAATTTTTAATGAGAAAAAGCTTAAGAAATGTGTCCACCTGCCAGATTGAGGGCTCCCGCCGCGAAGGTCGCGGCTGCGACGCATTCTTTATAGACCCTGGGTGACAAGTATCAAGGCGTTTTGGCCGCCCGATAGCTGGAATCCATCTTGAGGTTTCTAGTAAAAAGTGGTGAACATATCGAGTAGAATAAAGCCAGACACGGATGCATCATGGTGTCGACACGACGGGCTCGGATCTTGATCGTCATGGCATGGGCGTTTATCGTCTGTGTGGTGTTTGTGGGGTACAAGCGTACTCAACAGAACCGAGACGTTTCTGAATTTTTGGGTTCTATGGACGAAAAGACGCGATTGGACCCGGAGATTAATAAAGATGCCACCAACGCTGGTACGGACCCCGGGGGAACCAACCACGGAGGCCATGGGGCCAAGGACCTTTCTACAGAGCCTGGTGAGTCGTTCAACCCCGAAAAGGAGCTAGCAGTGCTACTCAACGAGACTCCCATTCTCATCTTTTCAAAGTCGTATTGCCCTCACTCAAAGGCCGTTAAGGACTTGCTGTTATCAGAGTACCAGATTAACCCTCAGCCCATGGTGGTGGAGCTCGATGCTCATCCTCATGGCCGAGAGCTGCAGGACTACCTTGGCACGCTGACGGGACGACGAACGGTTCCTAATGTAATGGTTGGAGGAGTGTCAAGAGGAGGGGGAGATGAATTTAGAGCACTTCATGCTTCGGGAGAGTTGGCAGAGTCCATGCAAGAATGGGGAGGATCCAGGTTCCGAATCAAGAAGCTTTCTCCCAAGCCAGGCTCAGGGCCCGGATCGTAAATAGTGCATGATAGTAATAGAGGTCTTCACTTTCTTACTTCATAGGGTACATACGGGTTTTTAGAAGGTAATGTTATAGCCATCTAGGCTATCTAGGCCATGCGCATTAAGCTTGCTATAATGCCGGCAACTTGACAGGTCCCTATCATATCCATTCAGTTAAACTGGTAAGTAATCAATCAATCAATCTATCTATCTAGTGAATGTTCAACTATACCATTCACTATTATGTAGAGGATGCGCAATGCACTGTTGCCCGAAGGTCACCTATATCAGGCGTGCTGATCAAACTGAACACGTTATATGTAGCCACGTATGTTGACAGTGCTATCGAGTGTGCTGGGTTGGGCGTATTTCTTGTGCTGGGGGTCGTCCCTGTACCCTCCAATCCTGCTCAATCGGCGCCTAAAGTCTGTGGAGGGCGTGTCGCTGGATTTTGCCCTCATGAACGGGCTGGGGTACCTGACATACACCACGTCAGTGTGCCTGCTGTTCTACAACGACACCGTTCGGACACAGTACGCAGACCGACACAGAGATGGTCCAGACTCAAGTTCACCAAACTATCCGCTCATTCGGTTCAACGATGTAGTGTATGGTGTGCACGGGGCCATTCTCGTATCGGTGCTACTCTATCAGATTTACGGCACCTCCTATACGCGGGGACCCCGCCAAAGGTTGGGCCGATTCGCAAAGACGATGCTTGCTGCCATGGCGTGCATTTGCATCGTGTCCTCCTATCACGCATGGTCTGTCAAGGACACTCCTAACCCTTACCAGCTGGTAGACCTGGCCATGGGCCTGGGTAATGTCAAGGTAGTCATGAGTACTGCAAAGTACATTCCTCAGATTGTCCATAACCACCAACGGCGGACCACAAAAGGGTGGTCAATGTCCTCCGTCCACTTGGATATCACGGGAGGAGTGCTGTCCTTGCTTCAGCTTGTACTGGACGGGTACATCCGCCACGATCTCAAGGGCATTTTCAACAACTCGGTCAAGCTGGCCTTATCCTTGGTCACCATGCTGTTCAATTGCATCTTCATGTTCCAGCATTATGTACTCTACGGGGCCCCCGAACCACTTCCCGAAGTCATTGCATTGAGTACCATGGAGCATCAGTAACGTAACTGTACATAACATTCGTCATTCAACCATTCATCATTCTATACCAATTTCACACCCACGATATTCTACACCACCAGTATCACTTACAGTACCACTATCTTCTTACAGTGCCACTATCATCCAACATTATCCCCGATCTGCTCTCCACAATCCTCTCCACAACCTTTTCCCCGTAAAGTTGCCCGTAATCATCCGTTTCTCCATTCATCCCCCAACCATCGCCCCTCTCGAGATCTCCCCTCGCACCTGAAAAGTCACGTGCCGGATCCCGGCACCGGGATTCCCAAAAGAGTATTAATGGCCGGTCGGAACGAATTGGTTTGAGCAGAAACACAGACCTGGTTCCTTGTCGCAGAAACAATCTTTTACAACAACACAGACCAAGCGCAGAAATTGAATGAAAAGCAGCTCCAGGAGCTAGTAGCAACATGTGTAAGCACGATTA
This sequence comes from Blastobotrys raffinosifermentans, assembly GCA_003705705.2. NCBI lineage: Eukaryota > Fungi > Ascomycota > Dipodascomycetes > Dipodascales > Trichomonascaceae > Blastobotrys > Blastobotrys raffinosifermentans. The sequence goes on from PPJH02000036.1 coordinate 47,544, forward strand.
GAACAGGCGGTTCTTGCCAGTACCAGTCCCACCGTGTTATCTAACCTTCAGACTTTTGATCCCACCGTCAGATTTTGGGACTCAAACTAGAACAGCGACAAAGTACGATTAGAAGCTAAGGACGGACGACAACCACCAAATAGACGACGATACGACACACATATACACACACAACACACACAACACATACAACTGATGCCCTTGCATTTAGAAAGAAAGCATAATCTGGCTCCTCCAGGACGGCCTCCGGGCCCTGGACTAAGTAGAAATCGCGAGGAGCTGGCGGTCCAGCGGTACCTTTTGTCTGAACCTCAAGGAGTGCAACCGTATCCTGCTGGTCCAGGCCATGGAGGGCAAAAGGTGTATCCTGATTTCTTTCCTTGGCAGCATACCCAGCAGGAAGATGAGCTGGTAGTGGAATGTGTACAAAAGGGGTATTACCAGGCTCCAATGCTCAATGAGAATGCATCGTCGAGGTCGGCAATGATCCCATTAATCAAGCAGTGGACCTCTCTACCTGCCCTATCGTATTTCCTTCTCCAGTCAATGGAGGTTCGAGAGAAAAAGTGCCGTATCCCCGCTACATCGACGTTTAAACCACCACCTAGAGTTACTCTAACTGACCATAAACGAGAGGCGTGGTTACGAGACCTTGCTACGCCCTCGGTGCCTCTCCGCCGACTGTCGCGAACAATTCCTCACGGAATTCGTAACAAGACGCTGCTCGAGCAATGCTGCGCGAAGAACGTCCCAATCTCTAGAGCACTGTGGTTTGCCCGCTGTGTGGGAACTAACGAACTTCGTGGACTCAAGCGTAAAGGTAACGCATCCGTGTCAGAAGCAGCGTGGTTGGCAGAATGGACCGACGATGTGGTGTCTTTTGTGGAGAAGACCGCAAAGGAGTTTGACCCTAACAATAAGGTTCAATGGCGGGGCAGAGTAGAGTACATTACTAGCTTGTTCACCTTTTTGTATCACGAGGATCTGCTAGATCGGGCTATCGTTTTCAATTGGGCTCTCCGATATTTCAAAGGGTGCACTCCAGAACAGCTACCCATGAGCCTGGTGTTTATCAAAATGTTTTGGCCCCAGCTCTCTTCTTCTGAAGCGTACGCTCAAAAGCTGGCCCAGGCCCTGCTCCAGCAATACTCGGTTATCAACTCTCAAATTGGCTCAAATGTATCAGACGCAATCGACAATCTACTAGGGTCTATTGCACTTTGCCTACGGAACCTTTTGCTGTCATACCCTGACGCATTTGTAATTCCAAAGCATTGGAGGTCTCTGGGCCCCGTACTGATTGATGCCATCAAGCCCGACTCGGTGGAAATGGATCAGTGCCTGCAAACACTACGAATTCGAAACGAGTCGCTCATCACATCGGAAGCACCCCTAGTCCGTGCCCAACGCGATCACAAGGCAGTCATTGTCAACTTGTTTGACTCCATGACCTCGCCTCATGACTTTGAAAAGTTCTTCAAAGGCCTCCGAGGCTGGACTCTCACCACTGAGGAGGTGTGCCATGCCCTCTTTGATTGGGTAGTCACAACCAAACGGCCTCAAAGAGACGCTCCGTTGAGAGTATACTACAGTTTGGCGCTGTGTCAGGCATGGACCCAACATCCCACACAACACCTTTCTTCAGCAGCACTAGCCAATTATTTCCGCAACTTTCTCGTTCGCATTCACGATTTTGAAAACTACTCTATGGGCACTCTTTATGATCTCATTACCGAATTTTTAGCTCATGACTTGATGGCGCTCGAGCTCTACTTTAGGGGCCTGATCTCCAGTGGTATTTTATTTATTCCTCGTCTTCGCCAGGCCGCCCATGGCCATGTCAGCATTCTCTACAACCTTCCTCTACATTCATATGGCCCTGAATATCAAAACCAGCGCCAATTATTGATTAGAGGCATGCATCTGGAAGATGAGGTCGATCAAAACATGATGACCTTTGATGACGCTCAACAACTCATTCTTCAGCATTTACCCTTTCTCGACAATTCATCCCACAGTTATGACCAATACTTCCCTTCTCAATTGAACGCTTTAACGTCTCTGTCCAAGGGCACTAAGGTCCAGCTTTGCAAATGGCTTCTCGAGACAACTCAGGCCACTGTCGCCGAGACTAACAATGGCTTCGATGCTTGCCAATTGGCTCTCATTGCACAACTATGTTCCACACTTCATGGATTTCCTACTTTTGTCGAAATCATGGAGACAGTGCTGCCGGTAACTTACTCAATGCCCGCTCTTCATTTTTTGGCTGGGTTTATAAACGCTAACGTCAGGACTGTTTCCATGCTGACCGAGGTCACAAAGCTCGCGTATTCCTTCATTGTACAGCTGAGGTCTTTGAAGTTAAAGTCAAAAGTATCAAAGCCACTTGTGGACCTCATTAACCATGTGCTTTCCAAGGGGGCCATTAGTGCCGACGTCAAGGCGGAACTGGAGAGCATAGTCAAGCCATCCAATCACCCATCCCCTCTTGACATCAGCAAAATGTCGCCAATGTCAGAGCCAGTAATTGGCGAGGGCCAAAGCACTGACGACGTAGCGGAGGCTATAGCGTCTTTGGCAGTGACACCGTCGGACGAACCTCTAGATTCTCGGTACATGCAAAGACACGGTGAGACCCTGTTAGCAAAATTATGGGAGTCTGCTGTTGAACCAGATTCGAACACCATGCGAAAGATTGCAAGGATTCTTCAGTGTCTAAAGGATAGTGATTCCATTTTCTTTTCCGAACGTCTGATCAAGTGGTTGAATGCCACGCTGGAACGAGCGTCTGAAACTGATTCTGAAACCATCTACAATGTTTTCATGATGCTGATGGTTTATGAGTGCATTGGAATTGAAAAAATTGTTGAGTATACGTTTACAGTGCAGGAGTCATCTCCGGCTGCTTGGACTGCTCTTTCCAATGTTGCCACGAGACTACTGTTTTCCAAGCCAGCGAATCTAGGCCTCAGCAGCTTGGAACTGGAAATCCTCGACTTTCAGGCCACGGTTTTCCAAAATTCAAGGTACCAGGTGGTACTGAAATTGCTTTGTTACACCAGCTCTAATCCGACGGACTGGCCATCATCAGTGCTAGAGTTTTTCACTGGCGTATGCCATACCGACATTGAAGCAGTAATGAGTCTTTTCATTTCTCCATTGCTATCGTCTTTGGAAAAGGTTTCAGAGTTGACCCTTACTTTTGAAAAGCTCATTTTTGAGGAGCCCACTGCGTCTGGTGATGATCAATCATTGGCAGACAGAGTATTCCATCTGGCCTCTAACGTGAACGTTTACAACGTCACTCTGGCTCAGGTACAAACCAGGCTACTTGCTGAAGAGGCGATTCGCAGCAACGACAACGCAGCGCAGGGAGAAGCTGATTGGGTCAACATCATTCTGGATTGTGCAAGACGTTGTAAGCTAAATGACGTTCCTAAAAACCAGCTCGGTGACCTTGTCGCACACTTGTCGCAGTCGGTCAAGGGCAGAATTCTTTACCGTGTCGAAGAGACCTTTTTGAGTTCGGCGGATTTCCCTCACGTCTATGTTACAGATGAACTAGGGCAAAGTAAAGGATTTGTCGACTATCTACTGGAAATTTTGGATGCCTGTGCCGACTGTGCTATGTTCAGTTTGTATGATGGCACCAACTCCTGGCTTCAGACCAGTATGGACAAGCTTATTGGTTTGGCCACCAGAGCCCCCACTGACGACAGCAATGATGACGACTTTTTGACTAGTGTCCTCCTACTGTTCAAGATTGTTATCATCGAGTTCCAGTCATTTGTACCTGACCGCAAAGTTAAGGATGAACTTGTACAATCGCTGATGAAACTATCAAATACTCCTTACTTTCAACACAACTCAAGCCTTCATGGCTCTTTGATGGACACATTGAACGCAATTGGAGGGGACGACGCGGCCTCGGAAGGAGATTCCTCCCGCAATGGCAAACTGCTCGATGCTACAGATCTAGCACGATCCGATTCTCCTACTGTTCTTACTGACTTGGTAGTGTTTGATCGTGCCAATCAAACATATCGGGACCTCAGCGTGCGCTCCTTCGACCTATTGGAAGAACCAAACCCATCCATGTCCATCAACGATGTTCCAATCAACCTGGCACTCTTTGACAGCGTTATTGACAAGTCTGACTCCTAGTGTACATAATCATCCTTCATCATGTTTTTTAATGTATATTTTAAGATACAATAACTTTGAAATAATAGCAGCCGCACGCTGAGACGATTAAAAAATGTCAAAAGTCATTTGCAATAAATAATTTACAATCCATACAAGATGAGTTCGAGTGAACCAGCAAGAGGACTAAGGCCAGATGCACCTGCGGAGCCTTTATCAACCACTAATGCCGACGAATTTATCAAGGGCTTGAAAAAGATTCCCTTTTTCATGACCCAGCTCGAAGATGAACCCGATTCCGAGGGGGCAACTCAGATCGAGGCGCTCAAGGCATTGGCATACGAAGGCGAGCCCCATGAGATTGCCACAAACTTTAAAAACCATGGAAACGATTGTTATCGGGCTAAGAAATACAAAGATGCGGTCGAATTCTATACAAAGGCGCTGGCAGTCAAGTGCGGTGTTGCTGCGATTGATGCAGCATGTTTTAACAACCGTGCCGCCTGCAATCTCGAGCTAAAAAACTATAGGCGGTGTATCAATGACTGCAAGCAGGCTTTAATGCTGGATGGAACCAATGTCAAAGCTCTCTATCGTTCAGCAAAGGCATACAAGGCAATTGATTCTCTGAATGAAGCTAGAGATTGCCTGGTATATGGTCTCACAATTGACTCTGAAAACGGACCTCTGAAGAGTCTTTTGAAAGAGGTTGAGCTGCGTGCAGCGGATCTTAAGAAACTAGAGGAAATGAGAAAGGCAAAAGAAGAGCACAAGCTAGCTAAGCAGCGGGCGCTGAATCTTGCAGTTGAATCCCGAGGATGGTCATTTATGGCCACTGATTCTCCTAGAGACCACTCTGAGATGCTAGAGATCACGCTTGACGAAGAGACTAACCACCTATCCACACTGCTGATTCCAGTTATTATCCTTTACCCATTGGAACGGGAGTCTGATATCATCCAGAGTCAGCCTGAAGACGTGGATCTTTTGGAGACGGTGTCCGTAGCGCTTCAGGAGGCTCCACCGTGGTTCTCAAAGAGTCGGGACCATCCAAAAGACTATGCTCTGTCAAATCTCAGTTTCTATCTCCAGACTTCTGCTGGAGGGTTGGCCAAGGTCGGACGCAAAGCTACATTGGCAAAAGCCCTAGACATGAAGGAACCTCGTCTGCCATTAATCGACAGTGCCCTTCGAATCTACGTGGTGCCTAAGAATCGAGCCAACGAGTTTCTGAGCACTTGGGATAAGGCCTACACCGTGTCCCAAATGAAGGAGACCAAGTTCCAGGCGTGATAATAATTAGTTTCATGTACATAACTCATAATGCATACAGTTTGTTCTTCATCTCTTGTAACCCATTTGGTTAGCATATTGGTCAATTTCCTGCTGAGACAGCTTGTCCTTTGACCACACTGCTGAGGAGCTTCTGGGACGGAACCGGGACACTCGCGAAGAGTTCTTGAACACTTCTTCAATCTTCAGAGGAGCAATTGGTCCGAAGATTGAATCAGGGTCAATAGACTGCTGTCTCTTGAGCAGTGACTGCAGCTCTGGGGAATTAGCCCACTCCTCCAACACATTACCTTCATCGTCATCTTCTGATTCCGACATGATTTCTGGGAGGTCAATGTCATCTCCGCTTCGTTTAGGTGTAGCCATTTTGACCGTAGGAGTGTTGTACGACGCAGACGAAGAAGCTGCAGTGGACGCGGAAGACAGCGCGGTATTAGCAGCAGCAATCTGTGGCTTGATCACCTTTACTCCGGTCGAAGAGGTAGAGGGGCCACCAGAAGAATTGGAGGTCGAAGCAGTTGCAAACTTGATCTTGTCGTTTGCAAACTTCACACCGTCTACATGAGGAACACTTGGGTTGGCCTTTGCGTGCTGATGAAGCATTGCTGTCTTCATCAAGCTTTGAGGCTGCTGCTGACTATGACCAGATGACTGACTAATAGAGGACGAAGAAGGCTTCTTCATCAACGTTGGCGCAGGCTTCTTTACTGTGCGGCCCCTCAATGGAGAGTCCAATTGGTCAGATGTTCTCTTGACAGCAGTCTTTTCATCCTCAGGCTTAGTCGAGGCAGCAGAAGTAGCCATCTTGAGTTTCGACCCATTCTCTGGCAACCGCTTTTCGGTAGTTGTTGCTGTACCAATAGATATTGGCACCTTGAATTGTTTCTTCTGTTGGCTATTGGGAACTGGCAACTGAGATGAAGGCGGAGGGGGCAATGGGGAGTTTGGTGCAGTGCTAGTGGTGGTGGTGGCAGCAGAAGTAGCGGCAGCGACTGCGGCAGCTTTTCTCTTTTCTTCTGCATCCCGCTGTGCAGCCATGTTAATCTTAATTGTCATAGGCTTTCCTGTCTTTTGGGCCTTTGCCTGTAAAGGCTGCTTTGCAAGACTAATGGGTTTCGAAGACTGTGAAGCATTCTTGGTAACAGTACCAGTGCCTGCACTAGTACTAGATTTGGCTCCATTTTCCTGAGTCTTTTCCTCCTTCTGGGCGGCCGGCTCAACAGCTGCTGTCGCCTTATCATCCTTCTTAGCACCGTCTGAAGCCTGCCTGTTGGCAGTAGATTGAGGATTGGTCTTCTTTGTACTGTCGGCCGGCTTCTTGAGCTGTGTTTGCTTGAGGTCGGGGTACATCCTCGTTCGTTTGTCGGCCAATGGGCTTTGCTGGGCAGCTTGGTGAACGGCCTTCTGAGCAGGGGAAGCGGCAGCTCTTCGGGAAGAAGACGCAGTTGGAGCCATCAAACGAGAGAAAGTATCTTGCTTTGCCAATGTCTTAGGTGCTTCCTGGGTCTGCTCGCCCTGCTTCTCTTGCTTCTTTGGATCGCCTTGCTGCTGGGCAGTTTCGTCAAACAAAAACTGCTTAGCCCGTTTAAACACTCCAGATATGAAAGAGCCGGGAGAAGCCTGTGATTTATCCACACCATCTCGCTTCAATGATTGAGTGCGTGTTGGCGAGGGAAGTCTTGTAGAAGCATTTGAAGGGACTCGTGCCACTGTAGGTTGCGTTGGTGAACGGGCACTTGCAGGCTGGCGCACTGGCGACTTGAGACCCGGTGATTTCAAGACAGGAGAACGTAACACAGATGGTAATTCGGGCTCCTTAGGTTCCGCCTGAGATTTCTCTCGCTTTTCATCAGCTTGTCCATCTGTTTTTTCACTGTTACTCTTATCACTAGTAGATTTCTCGTCCTTGACAGGCTCTATCTTTGGATAATGGATTGACATTCTAGCCGGAGGTACAAATTCGACGGGATCTTGATGTTTTGATGCTTTATCATCCCGTGCATCTTTCTCATCATGTTGCTCCTCGGAATCCACAGGCTCCACAGGCTCTTGAGGCGGGCGTTCAGTATCTTTAGGGTCGTCTGCTTCAGCGGTGGAAAGGCTCCGAGCAGAATTCTCTCTGTCAATCTTAGGATAGTATGCGGATATTCGTTCTGATGATGACTGAGATGACCTTGAAGATGAATGCTGTTCACCAGTGCTACTCTGCAACTTGGACTGGAACGTAACTGGATCTTTTCTCCATTGAGAGGTCTTATCAACAGTACTGGTTCGCACACCAGAGTGAGTTCCAGACACAGATGGGGTCTTTGCCAACGAACGCTTAGAAAGAGGCGGTTTGGCAGGGAGAGCAGAGAAACCAAAGGATGACTTTGTAGTTGGAGGAGGCTCATCATCGTCAGAATTGAACAGCACATGGTGATTGACAGAGCGAGGGTTGGAATGGGCTGACATACCACCTGTGCTATGACCCGCATGCTGCGTGCCAGAAGCGCCAGGAGTCTTTGCAGAGGAATAGTCATTTACAGCTTCTGAAGATGGCTTTGTAGCAGTAACTGGGGCGTCCATATTCTCGTTGGAGCTCACAGAACGCAGCGAGGGGTATCTTACATCCGAATTCAGAGGTGTCTTGGGCTTCTTCGTAGCATTAAATCCGAAATCACTTGACTTTCTCTTTGATGGCAGCGATTGGTGTGTGTCAACATCTTCGGCCTTTAGTAGTTCATCGTTTCTGGTCGTACTATGTGAAGCAGAGGATAAATCTGGCACAGAGGCAAATGCATTACTGCTCTGAACGCTGGAATTGTTTGTACTGGATTTCGTCTCGTTAGTGGACTCACTCGATCGCGTTGGTTCCTTGATAGGAGATGTCTGAGTGGTATCAGTCACAGAAGAGCCCTGACTTTGTTGACCACCGGTCGAAATAGGTTCATTGAAATGAACATGGGTATCATTGTGGCTACGGGAGCCAGGGCTCTGCATGATTTGCTTGACTCGCTCCGCGTGAACTTTGCTAGGTGAATTGGCGGGGGTCATTCGGGCCAACTTTCTAGGAGACATTGCAGTCTTGATTCTGGCTGGAGTCTTGAGCAACGATGTCAGGTCGCTATCGGTTAGTATACCACTAATAAGAAGACACAGAAACACTTACACTTCACCATCGATCTGACCAAGATACTCTTGGATCCATTCCACATCTCTTCGGGCAGCGTAAACAAGGTCCTCCACGTCGGCCTCGACGAGACCACGCACAACCTTTGTCTCCTTCTCAACCCACGACATTTGGAGAGCAAAATGACAATGGAAGAATGCCTTGTTGAACAAAGTATTGATGTATATTGTCGAAGATGCGTTTATTTACCGGAGGTTGCCACGGCAACACTAACCGGCCGCATAAGGCACGGCTCCAGCCGCACGCGCCGCACCCCATCGACCCGGCGAGTCGTGGCCATTGACCGTTAACAAATATAGCATTTTTTTGTCAATTCTATCAGCTTGCATTAAATTAAATATGTCAATTACTCATCAGCATCTCCATCGTTCATCTGGGGAGCCAGGTAGTACTTGAGATGACCGTTTGGCAGCTTGTATTCAATTTCCATGGGCAACACATCAGTCAGACTGAGAGTGACCTGGGGAGCAAAGTTTCCTCCTCGGCAGATATCAGACAAGTACTTTGCATTGAAGGTGGCAGTGACCTGCTCGTTAACGTTCACCTCGACATTGTTCTCCTTGTTCTCCAGATCGTTGTAAGGCTTGAGGTTGACGGCACCGTCACCAATGTCGCCCTCAGCGGAGAAGCGGACACCATCCTTGCTAGCCTCAATCTTGATGGCCTCGCTAATCTGAAGCAGGTCTCGGGTAATCTTGAGGAATTGAGACGAAGGCAGGGTGACAGTGGCAGTGTATTCAGTCTCAGGAATGGACAAGTGGTCCTGCTCAATGTCCATCAGCTTGAGGTTGAACTCGGAAATCTTGTCCTGCTTTGGGTCCTCAAACACAATCGACAGGCTGTTGGACTTGTCCTCAGCTCGGAGGGTCAGAATGTCTTCGTTTCCACCAGCCTTGAGAAGCTTGTTGAGCGACTCGACGTTCATACCCAGAGTCATGGAGCGGTCAGATCTGAAAGAAGAGAATGCTTCAGAGCCAAGCATGAGCGACACCAAGGCAATGTGAGAAGAGTCGACGGCCTGGACAGCAATTCCAGTGTCAGAACAGTCAAAGTTGCAATCCTTGACCATTTCTCGGATGGCCTCAACCACCTTCTTAAACAGACCGGCTTGATCAAACTTAGCTTCCAACATGATTTAAACAGAACTTGTGACTATGAACTGGGGTGTCCTTTTTTTTTGTCAGTACGATTAGTGGCGGTAATTAAAGAGGAGAAATCGGGGACGCGTTTCATAAATGAAATTTCGCGCCCCGTCAACTACCGCTAAACTTGACGCGTCAGAGTTCGTGTAATCAATTACCAAAAAAAAGTTATTAACAGATGCGGCATCAATCGATGATGAAGGTTCTACTGAGCGTCCAATTGATGTTCATAGTCATTAGCAGTTTCATTAAGATACATTATATAGTTCATCAGTTACCCTGAGTTTCTTCCAGAATGGAACAATTGGGATGCACGACATAGCTTGCCTGTTCGGCAGCGTGCTCCTGCTCCAGTCCTTCTCCAAGAATTGGCATCAGAACCTTGTCTTTAACCAGGCGCTTAAGCACCTTGTGAACAAGTTCCTTCTCTCGGTTGTAATCTTCTTCAGTTTCCATACTGTTCACCTGAGTCTCCAAGTAAGCCTCAACAAGGTCACCCTCGGACATTCCATTGCCAGTTTCGTTCTCCCGTCGGCTGACAGCATTGAGAAGCAGGTTCATCATATTGACATACTTCTCGTAGGTGATCTTTGTCTTTCGGGATGCAGGTTCAGCAGGAGCATCAGGGAGAGTATCATTACCATCTTGAGGGTTTAGATCCATGTTTTGGTCTTCCTCCTCCTCCATTTCCACATCCTCCTTGTGGACGTGGATGATAGACTGCCGTAGAAGATTGTAGGCCTCAAGAACAAACTCTGGCTTAATCTTGTCTTCGCAATTGGCACGAGCAATTGCTTCTGAAAGACGAACCATACTCTCGAGCTGACGGACGGTAATTCGGTACGAGTTTCGTCCCAGCCCCTGAGCGTCGTCGGCACGTAGCTCCTTGTACTTCTGGACCATCAGTTCTCGGGACTCTCTGTTCATGACTGGCTTGAGCGTTCTAGCGTACCGAATGTATCTCTGAAGTTGTTCAGTCGAGAAAGGAGGTTTGATGGCCTCATCCCTCATCATGTGAAGGTCCACGATATGGTTGGCCAAATGGGAGTCCACTTCCTCATTGCAATCGTCCAAAACTACAAAGAACAGATCGAATCGGGACATGATAGGAGCACTCATATTAATGTTGGCCCGCAATGAGACCTTACGGTTGTAACGACCGCCAATGGGGTTAGCTGCTGCCAAGATGGATGTTCGAGCATTTAGAGTGGCCTGCACTCCAGCCTTTGCAATGGAGATTGTCTGCTGCTCCATGGCTTCGTGAATAGCGACCTGATCAGAAATGTCCATCTTATCAAACTCGTCAATGGCACAGATTCCGTTGTCAGCCAGCATGAGAGCTCCAGCCTCAATGGTAAACTCTCCAGAGTCCTCGTCCTTGATGACGGCAGCGGTCAGACCAGCAGCAGAAGAGGCCTTTCCAGAGGTGTAAACAGCTCGAGGCATGAATCCACACACGTACTTGAGGAACTGGGACTTTGAAGTAGAGGGGTCTCCTACAATGCAAACATTAATGTCTCCTCGCAGCTGAATTCCTTCAACTGTGGTCTTGTGAACTCCACCCATGAGCTGAAGGAGAATTCCCTTCTTGATCAGTTCGTGACCCCACACAGTGGGAGCAATAGAGTCCACGAGCTGAGTATAAATATTTTCCATGTTGACCATCTCCTTGAGCTCGTCCACCTCAGGCTGGGTGAGAGAGTTGATAAACTCTTGCTGTTCTTCATCGCCGCTTTCAGTACGAACTTCAGCACTGGCCCGTAAGCCATCATGAGAGCCAGAGTCTTGAACCATACAGGAGAGGAACGCCATCTTGTAGGTCAAATCCCGGGCTCCCAAAGACTTGAGTCCTCGAATGGCACCGTCCATTCCCTCTCCTCTTCCAGAACCCCGGTTATCACGAATAGCAGTAGGCTTTACTCCAGGCAAGCCAAGCTGAGCAACGTCAGGCACAACAATGAGAGCTCCAGTAAAGTTGCACTTGTCTCCAGCCTTTGCCCTTTCGACAATTTCTCCACGGAGAATTACGTCCAGGGTTCTTGGCATGGAACCGGTGGGGATTTCATTTGAATTCTCCTGAATACGAACCTTTTGCCAGTCCACAAACTGACTCTTGGTCACGTCCAGAGTCCATGCTGTTCGGTTGGTACAGGTACCATTTGGACATACGTCGGGCTCGGTGTATTTGAACACCTGCTCAACACCCTCTACCTGGGTTCGGCAAGCGTTGCATGTAAAGGTAGCGCGGTAAAGCTCAGGGCGAACCTCACTAGTTCTAGTAACAGTACCAGAAATTGTGATTAGAGAACCAATCTTGTCGGTTCGAAGGTCACGAATACGGTTGACAAGAGGCAGGTTATAAAAGGCAATCTGGAACACCTTTTCGCTTTCCTCGGCGGTGGTGGTGGAGGTGCCAGTTCTGGACTCGGAGTAAGAATCTTGGGTCTCGGTTGCACCAGAAGCGTAATTAGTGCGGCCATATAAAAGATCAGGCTCATACTTTTTGATCATTCTTCGAAGTCCCTTTTGAAGGAATGGAAGGAATCGGTAGTACTGTTCACTGACTGCCTGCGCCAGGACTCCCTCACCTACAGTAAGAAGATGTGCGTAGTCCACATAAAGGGTAGAAAGCTCGTATGTCTTGAGACCATGAATCTGTGCAATGTAAAATAGGCCACCATGCTGGGAAGCCGAGTCAATATCGTCTGCGTGATCCACAAACGTTTCCAAAAACTGTTCAAACGATTCGCGAACCTTCTCTCCAGTGGCATCAGTAACTTTGGGGATGGCATTCAAGTTAGCGATAGGTCTCACCGAAGCGGGAGCGTCGCCATCGTCGTCAGCACCTGGAACGTCATCGTTGAATCGATAATTTGGCTGACTAGGGAATGCGTCACTGTTGTACTGAGTTGGCTGGGAACTAGAGGGGGGCATGGGCATTGGTCTACCCCCATAGTTGCTTCCAGGAGAAGATGGAGGAGCAGGAGAAGACACCGAAGTTGGTGTCCTCGCATCTGAATCCATTCCTGACATTATACCTTTGTTGTTGGATGAGATGAAAGGGGACAGGGGATGGACGCGTCTTTTTTTTGAAAAACTAATTTGGTTTCCCGTTTGGGATATAAGACGCGTCTCGCCGCTCCACTAGCTCCATGAGCCCCACGAGCCTCACAAGCCTCGCAAGCCCCACAATCGGGGGCTCACAAGACGCGGCTGGAATTATCATACCGCCTCGGCACTTCTCCATGGTGGGGAGTGGGGAAGGACATCGCCGACATCTATATAGTTTGCCATTCATTTTGACTTTTGCGCATAACCCCGGATTATAACCAGTTGAACGACAGTGTCTTTTTGTATTTGAGCGCGAATGTCATCTTACACGGGGAAGATCGCATTTGCACCGCTACGGTCAGCGTTGGTCAACCTGCCTGGCAGCGCTGCCACCGCAATTTTCAATTCCAACATTCCTGCCCAGAATGTGGTGTTAGAGTTGGTATGGGATAAAGGTGGAATTAAGGGAGGTGAAAGTCATGCATTTGTCGGTTGGACTGGTATGAGTTCTCGCAAGGTGCAATCAGGGGATAGCCTGGTAGAGATCGATCCTTCGTTTGCGCTGCAGCTAGGTATTGCACCCGATCAGAAGGTCACGGTGAAGATTCAGGCTAATACCCCACGGGCACACACGGTACATTTGGAACCTCTCACGTCATCTGATTGGGAAATTGTAGAGATTCATGCTCAGTTTTTGGAACATTGGATGATCAACCAGGTGCGTGCTATTAGTACTCTTCATCCTATCACTGTATATCCTTCACAAACATCAATTGCATCTCTAAAGGTGATAAAGATTGAGCCGGAACCAGAGAATGGACCGTTTCCATATGCCCAGCTTTCCCCGGATAGCGAGGTGATAATTGCTCCTAAAGTGCGCAAGAAGCAGACAAAGGACAAATCTCGCAAAACTCCTTCGACGACCGGCAAGAAAAAGTCTGATTCAAAGTCTGGTTCCAACCAGGGCGCAATTCTCCGAGGAGTTCCCCTTCCACACCGAAGCTTTGGCACTGTGGGATCTGCTCAAGGCAATGAGGAGGGCGATGCTGAACCGAAATTGGACATGACCGTATACGCAGACCCCGATGCAGTACTATATCCTCTTCGAGGTGCAGAGTATGTGACAGTTTCGGTTATACAGCCCAGTTCCATTAGCAACAACCAGAACGCCGGAGGTCCTACTCCCCCTGTGAGCGGTGGAAATGCAGACGGGTCTTCTCCTCAGCAGGAGCTAACTCCGGCAACTTCTGTAGTGGCCAGACTAGCCCCTTATATGGAGTCTCCCGAGGGCCATGTCGGTTTATCTGCTGGAGTAAGCTGTGCCCTTAAGATTGTGGGAACTGTCGGCCCAATGATTCGCCTTGAGCCGGCTCCCAAGCCTACCAAGAATGTCAAGGAGGTTGTAGTACACCCATACACCACTTCCACCGCCCCTAATTCTTTGAAGTTCAACGAGAAGAAGGAGAATGGTGAGCAAGAAGGTGCAAAGAATGGCAAGGTTCAAGAATTGCTAGAGTCAGCCGGCTTTTTTGCGTCCAGCAATCCAATTACCACATTTATGCAAATCCCAGCGTTGGACGATATTCTGCCTCAAGGTGCTCTAGTAGAGCTCAACGATGCAGACGCCGGCTCTGGCTCGTGGATAAAAGGAGGCAACATTAGCATCAAGGTTGGCAGTGATGTGCTTAGGCCGGAGTCAACTATTCCTCCTACCCTACAGGATCTATATAACAGCAGTGCCAATCGTCCTCGCCGAAAGGTGGTCGGAATCGACAAGCAGCTTCAAGAGATTGAAAAGGCAGTGTGTGGAAGTACATCTGGTACACTGATCTATGGAACGCGAGGAGCAGGAAAGACCGTGGTTGCTCGGGAAATTGAGCAAGCACTACAGGAAAACTGTATCCACCCGATTTGGTTCTCCTGTGGAGCACATGGCGAGAAGCAGCTTCAGTACCTCAAGGAAACGGTACGAAAGCTGTTTTTGGAAGCAGCATGGTACGCCCCCAGTGTTGTCATTTTTGACGACATTGAAAAGCTGATTCCTGCCGAGGTGGAGCATCGTGATTCTACAAAGTCTGTGCAATTGGCTGAGATCTTTAATACATTGGCAAAGTCCATCATGCAGTCACGTCCTGTTTCGGTCATTGCAACGGCACCTACAAAGGAGTCCATTCATGGTTCGCTCATTACTAGCCATCTATTTGAGGAGACGTTCCACTTAAAGTCCCCCGACAAGGATATTCGAGAGGTCATTCTGCGCGAGGCAGTGCAGAGCTTAGGACTGACTACTGACGAGGATTTCGACCTGTTGGAGGTGGCCGGATCTACAGAAGGATACCAGCCCAGTGACCTGTGGACACTGGTAGAGCGCGCCAACCATCAGAGCATTCTACGGTCTATTGAAAACTCTACAAAGCAGGATCAGAGAAAGGTCGATCAGAGCCATTTTGATGCCGCCATGGAGGACTTTGTTCCTTCTAGTCTGAGAGGAGTCAAGCTGCAAAAGTCTGGTGCTAGTTGGGACGACATTGGAGGGCTCAAAGAAACGAAGAATATTCTGCTTGAGACTCTGGAGTGGCCCACCAAATATGCTCCCATCTTTGCCAATTGCCCGCTGCGACTGCGATCTGGATTGCTGTTATATGGATATCCAGGATGTGGAAAGACTCTTCTTGCCTCGGCAGTTGCCGCCCAGAGTGGACTGAACTTTATCTCCATTAAGGGTCCAGAGATTCTAAACAAGTATATTGGAGCTAGTGAACAGTCTGTCCGGGATTTGTTTGACCGAGCTCAGGCTGCCAAACCATGCATCTTGTTCTTTGACGAGTTTGATTCGATTGCGCCCAAGCGAGGCCACGATAGCACAGGAGTTACTGACAGAGTGGTTAACCAGATGCTGACACAGATGGATGGTGCAGAAGGTCTGGATGGAGTATATGTGCTGGCGGCCACAAGTAGACCTGATCTAATTGACTCTGCTCTGTTGCGACCTGGACGACTGGATAAGAGTCTGATTTGTGACATGCCCAATTTTGACGATCGAATGGATATTCTCAATGCCATTCAGAAGAAGATGAAGATCTCGCCAGAGGTGCGTCTGGAAGACATTGCTGAAAGGACTGATGGCTATTCTGGTGCCGACTTGCAGGCTCTGCTGTACAATGCATACTTGGGAGCTATTCACGACGTTGTAGATGTGACAGAAGACGCCGAGGATGCCATTAATGGAGACGATGGCGATGACTCTGAGCGATTGGAGTACTTCCAGACCACTATTGATGGACAAATGTCGTCGGTGGATGATGGTTCCATGAGTGCTGCAGAGCGGGCAAAGGTAACCAAGAAACTAGAAAAGCTACTGCTGTCTTCGAAGGAACAGGCTAATGCCGCTGCGAAATCAGATCCAAAGTATAACAAGAGCGCTGATGATGTGGTCATTGAGCCTCGACACGTTGAGCAATCCCTTTCCGACACCAAGCCATCTATTTCGGCCAGTGAACGACGCAAGCTAGAGGCTATCTATCACCAATTTGTGTCTGGTCGAAGCGGAGACATGCCTGACGGTAGCGCCAGCACCGACATTGGAGGCCGAGCTACTCTCATGTAACATAACATAATATACAATAGACAGTTAACATGCACTACTCAGTTAATCGAACGACTGCATAATACAAACCACAATAATAGAAACTACAACATCATACAGAACTTCATCACTTAGCTCACAGGATGTCGCTCACAGATCTGATGCGGGCATCACGAGGTGGCAGATCGTTACCCAATGCGGACAAATCTCGTAACTTTTTATCAATAACGGGCCAAATTCAGTCCAGCTAACGCTATTTTACACCAGCATTCTAGCGTAGCAATGCGCCAGTGCACTAGTACAACACCAAACAATTGCACAGGCGCAAAAGAGCGAATTCCATTCCGTCACAGACGCGATAACCGAGGATCGATGCGATCCCGAGGGCTTGCGCCCCATCGGTCGCGGCGCGGAACACAAAGCATGTGCAAATACCCCGAACCGGGCTCTCCACAAGGCAACTGTGGTAGAGTCAGAGAGCACAAAGGGACAAAAGAGGCGTGTTTCGATCGATTGAAATCCCAAATTCACTGATCAACTCACAGATCGCTCCCTGTCAGTAGTCTGTGACCATTGTGCTCTCGGCAATACTCGGCCTTGTTGCGGACTAAGTAACCCGACCGCCGGTTTTTTCTCGCAGGCGCTGCATTTAGGGCGGCTTAACAACCTCGGGGTAAAGGGAATCGTGGGGAAAAGAAGTTGACGTTTGGTTCATCACACCACCCAAAGTTTTTTTAGTTTTTAGTTTTACATTCAATGCGAGTGTCGATACTGTTACGGTCCGGGTGGAAGCTAACCCCCGAGCTCAGGGATAAAATCTCGTACTATTCCCAGTTTCCTGCCACTGGAGTGTCGCTCCGGCAGATGGTGCAGTTTGGGTCGGACCCTTCAGAAGGGACCCTGTTCCGAGCATCGCAGTTTATCGTCGAGGAACTGCCCATTCGCTTAGCACATCGAGTCAAGGATCTGGAGAGCTTACCCAATGAGCTGTCCGACATGCCCTCCATCTTGAGGGTCAAAAACTGGTACGCACAGTCGTTTGAAGAACTAACGTCCATTCCTCCACCAAAGCTGAGCGCCGACGTCAAGTCAATGCTGTACAAGCAACAAAAGATTCGAGCCAACGGCAAGACAAATGGCGCTGTAGTTAGCGACCCCAGCGATGCCACCACTAATAATGGCGGCCATAACTTAGCATCCAAGGATATTGCAATCAAGCCCGAGCGAGGGTCAGCGTCTATTGATCCGCTGCCCGAGGACTTTCAGGCCGAAGGATACCAAGATTACGGCAATATTCCGACTGCCATGCATGAGGGCACGGTTGCCAATGACCAAGGGCTTGGAAAGAGCAAAAAGTCCCGGTTCTCCAGCTTTATCGCTGCCCAGTTTGCAAACGCTCGAAAGTACTTTGCTAACGTAGAGCCAAACTACCCCTGGCCCCCGGAGATTGCCCAGTACAATGCTGAGGTGACCCGGAGATTACAAAAGATCAAGGCTCGTCACGATGGTGTGGTGAGCACAGTAGCCCGAGGCATTCTAGAATGGAAGGACTCCAGGCCGGACGTTAAGGCCGATTACTCGATTCAAAACTTTTTAGACCGCTTTTACATGTCTCGAATTGGAATTCGAATGCTCATTGGACAACACATTGCCCTCAATATGGACCGAGGCACCCAGAATGATTACGTAGGTATCATTTGTACTCGTACAAACGTGCGGGAGATTGCATTGGCTGCTGCCGACCATGCTCGGTTCCTATGTGAGGACTGGTACGGATTGTTCAAGGCTCCAGATGTAGATGTTGTGTGCGACCCCAACCTGAATTTTATGTATGTTCCTGGCCATTTGAGCCATATGCTGTTTGAGACCATCAAGAACTCTCTTCGAGCAGTAGTGGAGACCCATGGAGAAGATGCTGAGAGTTATCCCCCCATCAAGGTAATTGTGGTTGAGGGACAGGAAGACATTACCATTAAAGTATCCGACGAAGGTGGAGGCATTCCTCGGTCTGAAGTACCCTACGTGTGGACGTACATGTATACCACAGTTAAGCATAGACCCGAGCTCGAAGACGAGGAGACATCGAGATCAGACTTTAAGGCTCCAATGGCTGGATATGGGTATGGACTTCCCATCTCTCGACTTTATTCACGATACTTTGGAGGTGACCTAAAGCTTATTTCTATGGAAGGATACGGTACTGACGTGTACCTGCATTTGAACCGACTTAGTTCGTCTACTGAACCACTGGCATAATAAATGACTGATTAAGAGCCTATATCTAGTTACACACACATACTCACATTCCCCCTCACACATAACATTATGCTCACTTGTTAACTCTCGCGCGCGCACAATACCAATCATCATCATCAATTGTCATCACCATGATCGTTCATATCATGTTGTAAAAAAAATGTAATGTTTCAATCAAGCTGGTCATTTCCTCTCTTCGGTTTGCCTCTTCTTTTTTTTTGGTTTTTTGTTTGTTTGTTTCCATGTAATGTCAGCGTCATAATAATAAAAAAAAAGGAAAAAAGGATTATTCGTTGGTCCCATTATTCTTCATGTGTAAAAAAATAAAAATTACTGGGGAACCTGGATCTTGTACTCCTTCTTTGTGACAAACACTCCGGTGAGGGCCTCATTGTCTACAAACCACGATACCTTACCGGCAGCACCCTCATTGACCAGCGAGCAAGGAAGTCCCTTCTCAGGTCGCTCCATAATAGTCTTGATCACAGGAGCCTTTGTAGAACCCTCGACCACAAAAGTGACCCGATGAGAATGGCAAATCACTGGCAAGGTCAGAGTGATTCGACGGGGAGGAGGTTTGGGAGCATCCTCCACAGGGGCCACCCAAGCAAGATCCTCACGAAGCAAAGCATGATTTGGAAACAGCGAGCATGTGTGACCATCAGGAGCGCATCCTAGCAACAGCAAGTCGAACATGGGCAGCTTAACCGAATCCTTTGCTGCGAATCCTCTAATCAGAGTCTTTTCATAAGAGTCTGCCGCCTCCTGAGCGTCGTTAATCAGCGACTCGTCGATATGAAACACGTTTGGCTGCTCCACGTCGGGAGGGAGTAAATCTAAAAGCTTACGTTTAACCAGTCCATAGTTTGAGTCCTCGTCCTCAAAGGGGACCAAATGCTCGTCGGCAAAGTAAATGTCCCATTTACCCCATTGCACGTCCTTTCGAGCCAGCAGACCCTCGTGCAGCACTGAGATAAGCGATCCTCCTGAAAGACCAATCTTGAACCGACGTTGACTAGACGAACCGCTTCCGCTGACAGCGCCCGTGGACGACTGCCGAGTGCTCAGCGCAGCATTCTGAGCTGCCACAACGTGGTCGGCCACTGCCGCCGCCACTCCAGAGAACTCTGGAAACGAATATACCGCAGGAACGGTGGTGGTCATACTACCAGCACACTTTTACAGTGGTTCCAAATGCAACAAGAAAAAAATATAAAGGCACACAATACTGTCAAGGGCCAAAGAATCCTATCCACCCAATCAACAATCAGCACCCAAGTCCACTAACCAACTGGCAAAGAGGGGAGCCCGTGATATAATTATGTCCGCACCGATCAAAATCAGCGCTCCGTACTACTAAGCTTTAGTAAACGATAATAGCTCTCAAAAGGGTTTTGGACTGTACACCACTCAAACTCACACAACCGCAGTGGGAGACCAGTTGCGTGTGATGTGGCCTACGCGGGGGGGACGGGTAGAAAATGGCGTCCGCACGTGACCCGTGGCCCTGATAAGCTGCGACCGTTGGTGCGAGAAAAAAAGCCAATTAATCTAGTCTGAGCGCAAGCCCATGGCACTGGTAAAGGGGGCGCCCGCTCGCCTAGTCGGCAGTCAAGTTCCAGCGTTTTAAAGTGCAACAGAACCGATGAGGTCACCGCCTCAGTGGCGGCCGTTGCTGTGGCGTGGTTGCCGCAGTGAGACGGGCGCAGATAAGCTGCGCGGCTGCAATGACGCCAGAACCAGTGCCCCTTTGCCAGCAGATGTTTGCCAGCTTCTACGAGCTCAGCGATTCGAACATACACCATTGCCCATTTCCCGCTTGGTTGTTGTCTGCTGTAAGCTTTTCTGGTTAATTGCAGGCTCTATCCTCTCCGTGTTTTCCATTGTCCATTGTCCATTGCCCGAAAGATTGTGCTTAGTAGTACTGTCCATGCCATGCAGCCGTGCTCCCGATAAGGGTCTGCGACAACAGGGCAGTGTCTAATCTCGTATCATCTGGCACGTAACACACAACAGTGTATAGGCAGTGACGATTGTTGTTTAATTTAGCCACTTGGAATTGGCGGGATTCTTTTGCTGGCGTAAGTCTACTTTTTAATATTTTGCCAGTGTGTTTAGAGCACGCGTTTGTTGATATATATGCCTTGGTTCTTCTCCCGTAAGAAGCAGCAGCCCTCCTCTACATCGCAACAACAGCAGCAGCAACGGACTGGGCGGTCCCGTAGAGATTCTGAGAACTTTGCCCACAATGTGTCTACAATGTCGTCTGTAGGGGCCATTGTGTCGTCCGTTTCGGCGGCGAACATGGCCCAGAACCCCCCGGCAAAGCCTTCTTCTGGCCAAGACAGCGGCAATGGTGACAAGCTTGTGACTAAAAAGTGTATCTGCTGTGGAACTAGGCTCCATGTCCCTGAAAAGCTGCCGTATTTCAAGTGCTCTATTTGTGATACGTTTCACGATGTCAAGCCTCCTAAGCATAGGCAGCAGCAGACCCATTCCAAGGGGGACTCGCCTTATGTTGTGCCACTGACCGTGGAATTGGTCAGGGAGGCAATCCACATTGATAGCGAGAGCCATAGTGGCAATTCGCCTCCATTGTATTCTGAACTGGAAAAGCTGTTGGCTGGGGCATGCTCAAGCGTAGCGGTGATGAATCAATCGTTTAGCCTTGGCCTTGATAAGATGTCCTACTCACGGCCCAATATCGACTATGCCAAAGTGGACCAATTTTACTGCCTGTTGGAGAATCTTAACTCTCATCATCCAATGAAGGTGCTAATCACCTCACTCATTGCGCTTCTCAAACGGTTAGGACAAGCCCTAGAGTCTCCCACTGATATTACCTTCTTGCTCATCATTTTAGAAAACCCATTGCTCTACAACTATTCCATCTTCTCTGCCAAGCGCGAAACTGGCAAGTTTGCATCCCTCCAGTCACTGACCCGAGAGCTCCTGGAGCGCACTGTCGGCCTGTTGGCTCACTGTCCTAAGCGGGCTAAGCATTATCTTCTCAATTGGCTTTCCCGGTTCCCTCTGGAAAGGTATAGCCCCAAAGTAGACCTTCTCAACGCATATGTGGCCCATAGGCTGACCCTCCACTTTTACAATTCATCTTCAGGGGGTTCTGGGCACCGCTCCGGTGGTGCTGGGTCTAACAAAGCCGGATCCAGGCATGCTCGGTCCATGTCTGAGTCGAGCCTGTCTACCCCGACCACAACACAGCTGTCTTCAGCAATGTTCTCGTCTTCAGTGGGCTCGTCATCTCAGGCTTCGTCTTCTAGCAGGAATAATCACCAGAGAATGTTTAATGGTCCAATGATTCTACCCCGGCCCAAAAAGCGTAGATCTTCTACTCATGGGCAGATTAAACCCTCTGTGTACGGAGACGATTGGAAGATTGCCGCCTTTGTGCGAGTGTTGGCCATTCTATTTAACGCAAACACCGTGTCCAAGAACAAGATACCAATTTCTGCATTCTACAACAGCATGGTTGACTTTACAGACGTGGCATCGGACTTTGACGATTGGCAGCGTCTGGGCGTTCCTACTTCTTCATTGACTCTTTATGCCGGGCCTAACCCTGGCATTCCTTCCCTATCATCATCTCATAAGCACCATCATAGCACCACGGGAGCGTCGGGTCGTTCAAACAGCCAGCATAACTCATACACTTCCAGAGCGCTTGCTTCTACAACTCCTTCGTCTGCGGGCTATTTTGCTCATGGTATTTCTGATTTCCCTAGCCTTTATGAGCAAAAAGTTGCCTTCTGTCAATACCCTTTCCTTCTGTCCATGGGGTCAAAGACACAAATCCTGGAATATGATGCCCGCCGGCAGATGGAATACAAGGCCCAGGAGGCTTTCTTTGGCGCGTTGGATAGACGCTGCTCAGTGTCACCTTTTCTGCACATTAGAGTAGATCGCAACCACATTCTCCAGGATTCATTTGCGGCATTTGAAAGTAACGAAGATGATTTGAAAAAGTCCCTCAAAGTCGAGTTTGTTGGAGAGCCTGGTGTTGACGCTGGTGGACTCAGGAAGGAGTGGTTTTTGCTGTTGGTCCGAGAATTGTTTAACCCCTCAATTGGCTTGTTCTATGAAGATGAAGAATCAAGATACTGTTGGTTTGACTCTACTACAAATAGCAAGCCCCTTAAATACTTCAAGTTCACTGGAGTGGCAGTTGGCCTGGCGCTGTACAATTCCACCATTCTCGATATTAACTTTCCTCCACTCCTATACAAAAAGCTACTCGGGGTGCCTTACACCCTGGAAGACTTTATCACGTTTATGCCCTCGTACGGACGAAGTCTACAATCACTACTCGACTATGAAGAGGATGATCTAGAGGAAGTGTTCAGTCTCAACTTTTGTCTCTATATTCGAGAAAAGGATGGCTCTGTCACCGAAGAAGTGTTGGTTTCTGATGGTGCTAACATTTCGGTTACAAAGGCTAACCGCCATGACTATGTCCGTCGAGTTATCAACTACTATCTCGACACATCTATCAAGAGGCAGTTTGAGGCATTTAAGCAGGGTTTTTACAAGGTTGTTGGTGGTAATGCTCTGACGCTGTTTCGACCGGAAGAGATCGAGCTGCTAATTCGAGGCAGTCCTGAGCCAATTGATGTTGCTGCTCTTAGGTCCGTAACAAAGTACCAACACTGGGGCCCCAAGGGATACGATGCTTCCGAAGAATTGGTGATAAAGTGGTTCTGGAAATACTTCCAGGGCCTATCGCCAGAAGACCAACGCAAGCTGTTGGTGTTTGTCACTGGATCAGACCGCATCCCTGCCACTGGAATTGCAAACATGGCCTTCCGAATCTCCAAAATAGGTGACGATTGTGAGCGCTTTCCTACATCTCACACATGCTTCAACCAGCTCTGCTTATACGCATACTCTTCCAGGGCAAAGCTGGAGGATAAGCTCACCATTGCAATCAATGAGAGCCAGGGCTTCGGCATCAAATAGATTAGCTTCTCAGTTTTTTAGCATTCGATATCTTTGACACTGTGTTTTTAATGCATTTTTACGTTTCCTTTCGAGCGGTCCCCAGTTTGTAGGTGTAGTATGCTGCCAAAAGGGTAGGAATAGCCCCAACCTGTAACGTGAATGCAATAACTCGTCCACCATCGCCTTCTCCTGGTTTGGGTAGGTTCTCTTCAGAAGGAGCTGACACTTGGAAAACAGAAAAGATTAAAAAGGATACAAATGTTGAGAAAAGCTGTGGCAGCGTCACTGCGACATTGTGAATACCCAAGTATACGCCTGACTCTTCGCTCCCCTCCCCCTCACGAGCAATGCCATCTGGGTCACCGGCAGGGAATTGATGCACATCCATGGACTGTTCGACTGTACCTAGCTCATAAGTATGGTCCTGTTGTAACAAGTGTATTTCTTCTGCCAGCAGGGCAAAGGGGGCCCAGGTAGTTACCGCCCAGGAAAACCCACACAGGGCCACGAGAGCCGTAGCTTGAAATAACGATCGGACAAACCCAGTCGAAAATGCGCAAAAGGCATAAATAACATGGGACGAGAGCCACAATTCTGTCAGGGTGACGTCCGAGTAAACAAATTTGCGGGCTACAGTTCGCAGCATCCGTTTGAGCTTGGACCGACGAGAAACCAACTCTGGGAGGAGCAACGAGCATATCAAGGATACGAAAGAAAATACTGTTAGTGCCATTGATCCTACGCGGGCCAGGTTGCCTACCTGATCCTTATCGCTGGCGCCTACATCCTCGTCGGTATAGGAGTATTTGATGTATACCTCTGACACCCATTGAGATGAATAGAACAAAAATGTAAACCATCCATACCAAGCACAAAACTGGATGCGGAAGATGAGGAAAATTCGTGGTGGTACCATTCTCACTGTGCTATACAGTTTCACGGCAATATCTCGTAGAGTTTTCCACACGGTATTGGTGCCTACATTGACTCGTGCCAGTGACACTCGTTCGGAAACAGCCCACGAGGTGACCCCTACACAGCCCAATAGTGATGCTGATGCCACGATGCAAAGCGACTTTAACTGGGTGTCTCCCAAGAATCCTCCTGTGAGCGATACCAAGTCTAGATAGCCAGCATAATAGCTTATTAAATGTCCAATTGCAATCATTCTACCAGCCCACGCATTTCCCTGTTCCTGCTTGTCTGCAGGAAGTACGTCTACGATTAAGGCTCGACAGCATGCCTGAACTGCATTAACAGCAAAATCGGTCACCAAAACTGCAATCACGGCTAGAAAAAGGGTGATAAACTTTGCAATGGATTCTGACAGCAGGGGGATGATGCCTACAATTTCCTTAGCCCATGCCATTGTCATCAACGCTAAAGACACCGTGATTGATCCCCCTATAATATAGGGCCTTCGGCGGCCATACTTTGAAGTGGAATTGTCCGACAGCACTCCAATCACCGGTTGCATGAGCAACCCAGAAAGCGGGCCTGCAACCCATACTACCGACAACATTGGCTTACTCATGCCTAAACCTCTGAGATAGATGTTCACGTAGGCCATCTCCACACCCCAAGTAAACTGCAAACCGGCCACTGAAATCGTCAGCAGGGCCATCTGGACCCATTCCTTCTGTCCCTTTATTGCACTCGTCCCTACCCATTGTCTTGACTCCGCCTCCATCAGTAGCTGTGTTAATTGAACCCGTCGTACTCACAGAGCTGATATGATCTTGTGGGGAGAGAGTAGTACGTGGAGATATGTAGTTTAAATAGGCGACAGGCAACCTAGCCGTATCGCAGCCCGAAGACCCTGAGTGTTCATCCTCCTCCTGGCTTCCTTGATACACCATTCCCGTCAATTGCCAATTCCATACTCATCTTAGAACCTTGCCATTGCTCTCTAAAAATAAACTGACCAAGCTTTTTTGCTAAATCCGCTGTTCTGTCCCTGGCTGTGTGCCCTTATTCCGCCAGGATCTCACAATAGGTGATAAGATAGAACGGCGTGCGCCACTATCGTCATCTACCAAAGTTGCTCAGATAACATGGCGGCCTGTCACTTGTACAAGGCAATAGTGACCGCGCTAGGAAGTGATGAAGATAACGCTCTTGGAAGCATCTCTCAGCCGATAGATGCGATTGTGCTGGCAGTTCATGGTTGGGCAGTGCTGAACGGGGCATCCTTGGGGTCTGGAAGCGAGACGCTGGGCTCCGGATGGAATCAAAACTCTCCAAACTTTTATGAATTCCAGTACACGCTGACGAGCGGGACAAAGGTTGATGTGACTGTGAGCCGACTAGGGGGAAACAGTGCGGTAGTGAGCGCAGAATCAGAAAAAAATGGTGCTGCTACGAGCAAACTGGATATTTCAAAGTACATTAACCTGTCCTTTTTCCAGCGACCAGATGGATCTGAAGAGATCCAGGACGTTTACTCATCAGACAAGTCTGTAGAAGCACTGTGCAAACAGCTGGATAAGGATCTGTCTAAACAATTTGAAGTGGGCGATGAGCGGGCTGTCCCTCAAGCCGAGTCGTCCGACCAGCAAAAGTCCACATCAACCGCAGAAACGTCCAGGTCTCGAGAACCTGGCCAATCGCTTCGGGAATCGGGCCTACGGGAACCTGGAATGAGCAGTTACAGCCAAGCATCTACACCAAAGACTCCAGAATCTCGACCGTTCACGCCTGAGCTTACTCCAGGGTACCCGTCTGCTTATCCATTGCGTGCTGATAGAGGCGGTAATAGGAGACCAAATGATCCAGATGGTCCTCCAGGGTTTGAAGACGAATATGAAATGGGGCCGGATGCCGGGTTCGCTGGTCCTGGTGTTCCGCCTGGCCGCTCCAGAGGAGGTCCGTTTGGCCCAGATATTGGCGACAGCGACCTCTACCCTCCCGGGTTAGGTCCAAATCCACCGATGGCTCCATTCCTGGGCCCTGGCCGTGTTGGAGGAGGACGTGGTGGTGGAATGCACCCTTCTATGGATGACCCTCTGTTCCGCGGACGGGGAGGTTTTGGAGGCAGAGGAGACGACGACTTGAGACGTCCTCCGGGAGGAAGATGGGATCCTCCTGGTCCCGGCTCAGGAAGGGGATTTGGAGGAGGTGGAGGCTTTGGTGACTTTATCTAACTACCAGGAACCTGTCAGGTCTTGGTGACTTTATCAAACTACCAGGAACCTGTCAGGGGCCTGCCCAAGAACTTCACAAAATCTAGCTTTAGTATATAGCATTTATTTAACATAACCCAAGTGTATCAATCATCTTGCTCGTCTTGGAGTGCTTTCAATATCGTGTTTAGTCTTGAATTGAGGATTCACAAGACTCAAGAGCAGCTCAAACAAATAGATGGCAACCGCTATCGGCCAATGCGACAGCTTGAGTACAGAAATGCGCAATTGGCGATACTGGTCATGATTCATAAACAACCGTAACGGTCGCAAGATGATTCCCAATAGATTCAATGGGGGATAGAAATATGTTAGCCGGTCAGCAGTAGTCATTGACTCCAGAACTGTAGATGCAAAGAAAAGGGCATACTCTTCCCGCGCATTTAGCATAATCACGCTGAAACGCTGAGAAAGAATTGACACCAGCACAGTAATAAGTAAAATGTTAGTCAGGGTCACAAATACCAACATGAGAGGAGGTCCAAGTATAGGTGAAATATCAGGTGCTTTATCTAATCCCACCGAAGCTGCACCAAAGAAGACTTGCACAAGAAGCCAGAATGTCTGACTGATGGTAAATGTGCCTCTGCCCAAAAAGCTAAAAGTGGTGAAGAATGCAAAATAGACAATGAAGATAATTGTCAGAAACTTTACAAACTCCTTTGTGAGATCGCGCAGACATGGTAAAAGGGTACCAAAATAGGGGAAGATTGATAAAAAGGAAAAGAATCGAGGGATGAGTAAAAGAGCCTCCAAAGACAAGACATCAAACGCCAACGGAGTAACGTTGGTCGCATTACCCGGGCCACTGTAAAAGCCGACCACCCTAAGAATCACAAAGATCAGATAGACCACAATGATGGCAATGTCAAACACGCTCCAGTAATCGAGCATGTATTGTCCTAGGGTAGAAGCTTCTCGGGCTTGCATAATCTCATCCAAAAAGAACCCAGCAAACCAAATATGCAATAAAACCTCAATTGACGTGAGGCCTATCTTATAGTAACCATCGAATCGTCGCTTTTCAACAAAAAGTAGACCGTAGAACAATGCCAACAGAATTGCGTAATTGACCCCGATGAAAAAAGAACGATACCGTGGTACGCGCAGTCTACCATAAAGGTCTCTTTTACCAGATCTAGAAAAGTGGTAAATATGTGCTCCTTTGGTAGTTGTGGCCGAAATTCCCTCCCAGAACACAATTCGTCCATCCCAAATACGATTCATGACCGACTCTACTGGAGCAGAGCTCAGGAACTTTTTGGCCTCGCACACTACTGCCAATTCTAATGAGCTCATGCTTCGATAAACGTTGGTATTTTCAAGCAGAGGACTTGTTTCGTTGGCCATGTCTGATTGAGAGCTAGATGGTGTGGGCGAATTGGGCTCATACGTCAGAAAATCAATGCTGTCGCTATCGGTGCAGTGATAAAGGAACCTTGTCGCAATGAGCTCACAGGCATCTGCCTGGGATGTCTCCAATCCCGTTTCATAGTACACGTTATCTGGGTTGTATGCTCCGCTCATCAGATTTTCTCGGCAGATCAGAAGTGCATTCACTACCCCTGGATGAAGGCCATTTGCGCGATGAAACGCATTGCGGCCAGCCAATTGACGCTTAGGTGGCATCTGGTCAACCAGTGACTTTACTAGGGGCCGGATTATAGTTGTATAAATGGCCGACGAGTTCAACTGGCGCCCACTATATGGAATAGAGATAGCAGACACCACTGTTTGCAAAATGCACTGTACTACATCACGAAATTCCATAGCCGGAGGGATCAAAGGAAATCTGAAAGTATAATTCTTAGTGTCAGGAGTGCCTCGAGGGGTCAGCATGATCTCTTTTGCCTCCTCATCGTCAAAGGGACCCTGAGCAAACCGAGGAATCGCCATATGTTAAGGGGTAAGGAGTTGACTTTTTTTCAAAGCGCTGTAGTTTTGGGTGCGTCAATTAGATGCAAACTTTTTCACACCAAAATAAAATACAGTAACGAAAGTATGTAAAACGGCGATAGCTACAATTGGGCCATGTCTACCGCTTTCCAGGTTCGAATCGCTTTGCTCCGCTTGCTACTGATACAGCCCACGTCAATTGTAAATCACTATGCACGTGATCTGCATTCACGTGCCTGCCGTTGCATGCCAAGCTTTTCAACGTCCAGACTTTGTCGCAGAGTATCCGGGGTCAAAAAACTCCGTGATGGCCCCCCAAAAGAAATAGAACCAGCAAGACTACGAAAATAGGCCATAAATAGCAAACGAACTGCCTAAAAAGCACTGCCGACGTTCATGTGCTTGAATTACGTACGGTACCTCATGCGCCAGGGGCCTGCGCGGCTGCAAAGCAATTTTACATATACATTGTTTGATGCACTTTTTTAAGATCCATTGTTAACTGATCGATTATAATGAGCGCGAAGGATTACTACAACCAGGTAAGTACAACATAGCGACCGCTAAACGCGTGTTGGGTGCTTCCCAGAAGCGTAAAAGGAAGGGAAGAAGGATGAGGAGGAGCCGTATGAGACAGGAGCTAACTTTCAGGGACCCCCTCAGGGCTACCCCCCTCAAGGAGACCACCGAGGAATGGGCTACGGAGGTGGTTACGGAGGCGGATATCCTCCTCAGGGCGGAGGATACCCTCCCCAGGGTGGATATGGAGGATACCCTCCTCAGGGAGGAGGCTACTACCCTCAACAGCAGCAGCCCGTGTATGTCCAGCAACAGCCTCAGAAGCAAGGCGGTCACGGAGGATGCTGTGCCGGATGGTAAGTGATTATTATTATTATTATTAGTGATGCTCCAAAATTGTGAGGGGACACCATGCTAACTTAGTCTTGCTGCCCTATGTTTCTGTTGCGCTGCCGAAGAGTGCATTGGATGCATGGAAACGTGCTAAGCAACATAGCAGCTAAGCTACCATTCAGAAACGTTCAGAAATATATACTGTAATTTTTTAACAATATTATTTTTTCTAGAACCTAATTTGCGATTTTGCCTCGAGGACGCGTCAAAAGTCTTGGCTTTTGGCTATCTTATCGGTGCGGCGCCCCCCGGATTTGGCAGGAACACCGTTGGTGAAAAAATAGCCCATAATCATTGTAGTGCAACTGCAATTGCTCGTTATGACAGAGATGAGTATATAAACAGGATTGGTACCAGGTCTGTTGATGTAATGGTACTCAAACTTGCTAAGAAGCCTTTGGCTCCTTTGAGCCAAGCAGAGGTAAACCACAAGGGGGTGCTGAATGGAGTTCAAGGGGGACCACAGAATAGACAGGACGGATCAGTATCTGAGGACCCTCATGATATAACCAGCAAGACGTGCCTCAGGAAACCAGGTAGCCAAGAGAATTCTCCCAGAAAGACTGTAAGATATGAAGCAGGGGTCAAGTTTGAAGAGGCTCGGCCCACTGCCAGAGCGTGGGAGTTGGCAATGCCTCAACCCCCAGGACTTGAATGGGACAGTGCGAAGATCAAGGACAGGCCTCCAACCCCCCGTGTTGAAGAAGATATGGAAGTAATGTCAGTTGCATCCTCTAGCGACTGTTTTGAAGCTGATTCTCGGGATAACGAGCCTCTGTATCTTCTGGAGTGGAGGTTACCTCCTTCTAAAGCATATACTAAGATGGTCCAAGACTACCGCAACAACAAAGGATCCGCAATCTACTATCACCGGTCACTGCGACAGTATGTACAGCAGTTGGAAGCCGCCGTAATTCATCTTGAAACCGAAGTAGAGTCGTGGGCCCAGGCATACAGAGAGGCTACTCAGATCATTCAAGCGGAGCACAAGCTTCGGTGCCTGACCCAGGAAAAGGCCGCATCGCTGGCCCTTCGCCTGCGATTGGCAAAGGCAAAGGTCCGCGGCCACAATATTCAGATACAGAGCATGAATGAAAGGTACAAGGCCAAGCTGGCCGAATTGCAGACCCCAGAGTCAGCGCATTCTGGCAGTGCCGGGGACCGTGACCGGGATAACCGACCTTTTACTACGGCACACCAGGAGTACCACCATTTAGACATTGTGGACCTCACTTCGCCATGAACTGTAGTAGTCTGTAACTCTAATTGAGTGACAATTGTACCAATTTCACAAACTTTTAGGTTATATATATGCCATACTCCAGACGCCGACTCCCCTGAAAAAACACGTGATCATAATACATTAGCTCCGTCCCCGAGATCTGGATTCAGTCGAGACAGGATTGAACAATGGCAACCTCTGATCTTGCCTCGCGAATTGGAGGGGGAAAGACCAAGAGAGGTAGTTTTGGCTTGAAAAATTCTGGCAAGGGCCAACGTGGGGGAAAGACGCGTCCTCGAAGTGCCGACAGTGGGTATTCGGCTCACAGTGCAAGACAGCCTTCCAGCTCTCTAGGAGCTCGATTAGATTCATCCCGCGTCTCGATATCGTCAAAGAATGACATTAAGAAGAAAGGACTGGGTTCTAACACGCGAGTATCCAAGCCCGCGCCAAAATCTAAAAAGGATGATAGTTTGTTAAGGAATAGATTAGCGGGGCAAAAGTCCAGGGACCCAGGTCAAT
This sequence comes from Blastobotrys raffinosifermentans, assembly GCA_003705705.2. NCBI lineage: Eukaryota > Fungi > Ascomycota > Dipodascomycetes > Dipodascales > Trichomonascaceae > Blastobotrys > Blastobotrys raffinosifermentans. The sequence continues at coordinate 78,880 of PPJH02000036.1, forward strand.
TGTTTGACGAACTTATCAGGGCCGATAGATCCCGTAGCACTGAGTCCGTTGAGCCTGGTGTTGGTGAATCAGACGATACGGAACCACGCAATGGCTTGGGAGGGAATTTTGGACGTATCAAAGGAGCCAGTAAGAAATTAACACGAGAGAAGCAAGTAACAACAAGGTCCACTAGTGCTACCAATGAAAACGGAGACAATTCAATTAGCAACAACCTCGGGACTGAGATTGAAGTGAAAATCCGAGGCGCGGGTGCGCCTAGGGCCGTTAAAATTTCGAACTTGGATCGGAGAACGACTGTAGACGATGTACTAGGGACTTTTCGACACCTTGGGTTTAGCGAACCTTTGTCATTGACAGTCTGTCCGTCTCACAGCGATGGCCAAACCAGCTACAACGAAGCCACTGTGATATTTCGAAATCTAGCTGAAGCAGAGCGGTGTGTAGAAGGGTTGGCTCAGGCCAAGAGTGATACCAGTGGTGACCAATTGGAAGCGACAATTGTACCTCAGAGGTCAATGGTCAAGGAAGCTATAACTACGGTACCGCGAAAACCTACCCCATTCAAGGCCAACGCGACTAACTCAAACGAAGACGGCGTAGTATACGTCAAAGGCCGAGGGTTCCACCCATGACTTTCCAATTCCAGAATCAGAATGGCTGGTTAACTGGTCAACCCATTGTCATTGAATTGACGGTACTACCCATTGCTACCCATTGCTCTAGATGTCTACAGCACATTATCACTATCTCTAGCAGTTCTCCAGCAGTTCTCAGCAGTTGTCCTTCGGCTCACAGTGGATAATTCAGGAACGGAGACAATTAAGATCACCTTGCAGACGATCTTCATGCAGCCCGATTTCATAGATCAGAGACTTAGTCAAAAACCGCCTCGATGCAGTGGATCAGGTGTCCATTGCGTTAAAGACACTGACGGAATAAACCCGATGCTCAGGCGTTAGCGGCCCATTTGCAACCTCGGCGCAAACGGCCCAAAACGTCGGCACTCCAAGCAAACTAGGCCCTTTAGGGGGGAGTGTGTGTGGTTTTCAGGAGGCAATGCTACACCGCGTGTCACGCCAATACGTTACCGATCATCCTATGCGCAGTTACGTTGTTGTGCATCTACTGCATCTAGCGCAGTTTATACGACCATGCGTCCCGTCCAAACGGCCATCATGCTCGCCGACAGCAACCCCTCCAACATAACCCCTCGGTCCCTGCCAGGTCTTCCATCTGTCGGCCGCCTTAAAATGAACAAAAAGGTGTCCGAATCCATTTGTTATTGAATCAGGGCCCCCAATTTTCATCTGCATACTTCGCCCGTGCGGTCAACGCTGCATCGGATGTAATCTGTGTCTCTCTCGGCGCCCGGATTAGTAAATGTACAAATAATGGGCTTTGTTGACTCCGTGGCCACTACTAGCCTGTATCAGATGAACAGATACACGATTCCTACATAGTCTAATGCCTAACTGATTAATTTTCCCTTGCCAGATCCACCCCTTTCTCCTAATTCCCTGTAATAATCGCAGTCCAGGGGTGAAATTTAGGTGCTCCAACCAATGGGTATTTTATCAAGGGGGTATGCAGCGCCGCACGTGGCCCTCTCGGAATGGCGGGTCCGCTGCTATGCCGGGACGCAGTCCATCAGGGAAATATATTTGTGAAATCCGACTAAATCTAGGTTTCAAGGGTACATTGCACCGAGCTTAAGCTCTCACAACTAAGGCTAATTACCGCTGCGGAGGGGGAAGATTGTGATTCATTCGTTTTATTCTTTTTCTTTTGACTTGCCCTCGTTAGCTGACACCCAAGGTACCTGTTTTTTTCCTCTATTTTTTATTTTCTTATTTTTTTTAGAGTTTTTTAGCATCTTGTTAACACCTGGCGACTATGGACCACGACGGTCCTGCCTCTGAGACGTCGCAACGCTCGCCATCGTCGACAAGGTCTGCTGAATCGGCAGCTTCAACCTTTCATACTCCTCGACAGGGACGAGGGACCCCATTTGAGCGCGTCAACCGGTCGAGCCCGGAGGACCGCACCACCACTAGCCCCCTGGGACGAAGGCCTACTAGCCCTGACGAACCAGGCGCTCGAACCATTCGATTCCTGTCCAACAATCCATTTGCATCAGATATTCGACCAGTTTCAGACCTGCCAGTAGATGACGCTTTTGACTATTCTTATGACTACGATGGTCCGGCAGTGCGGTCTTCAGTGCTGGAGGTGAATAACAACAACAATCACGACAACCACGAAGCAGTACACGACTCACAGACCGAGGTGCACCAAGCAGGATCTCTGCGGAAACGAGACCGTCACATTTCATTTGTAGAAGCGCCAGACTCTGGAGGGCGAAAGGCTCGGTTTGCCCAGGAGGAGATTCGGTTTGACTTTGAAGACGACGAACAGTCTGGTCAGAATGGCGCCGCCAATTCCCAAGACGTCAGTGACAATAGTAACACAGAAGTAGCTCGTCATGGGTCAATCATGAAACGACACCGATGGGGAACTCAACGACACAAAAAAGGACGACCACCAAAGCGATCACGGTCCATTTTCAGGCATCGACGGATATCACAGATATCCAAACTGTCGGACGTTCCAGAGAATCATCAACAGAATAGCCCCAATCTCCCTGGTGGAGCAGGGTTTGACGAAGATGGAGGTGACGAGACTGCTTCTCAGTCGCGAAAAATCTATGTTAATATTCCGTTGCCTCAGGACATGATTTCTCCTGATACCGGACTACCTATTGCTGACTATCCGCGAAACAAGGTGCGAACGACAAAGTATACCCCGTTGTCGTTCATCCCCAAGAACCTGTTCTTTCAGTTCCAAAACGTTGCAAACATCTACTTTTTATTTATTGTCATCTTAGGAGCATTCCCAATTTTTGGTGTCGACGACCCTGGTTTGGCCGCGGTGCCCATTATCGTCATTGTGGTAATCACCGCCATCAAGGACGCAATTGAAGACTACCGCCGGACGGTCCTAGACATGGAGCTTAACAACACTCCCACCCAAATCCTCGCCTATAACCCAAACTACAATGTCACTGACGAAAACATTTCGCTATGGCGTAAATTTAAAAAGGCAAACACTCGGCTTATGTTGAAGATCGTGCGAGGCATTAAAGGTCAGATCAAGTCCATGCGAGCCAAAAAGCAGAACAGCCAGCCCAATGGCAAATCAGACACTGGGTCAATAGACGATGTCAAAGGGGAAGGCGGAGAATTTGGTCACCACCTCACTCGAGCAACCACCGTCTACTCTGTGTATTCAACGCATGGCGAGGAGGGTTATTCAATGGATGACCTTTCTGTAAGCGGTGCTGGTAAGGAAATGTCTGACCCTTTTGGCGACCAATTCGCAGAATCGACCACTCGCACTGGTTCGGTTGCTGGTTCGGGCTCTGTTCTTGACCTGTCATCTTCGTCCCCTGGCAAAGCAAAGTTTCGCCGTGACTTTTGGAAGTCTGTTCGTGTCGGGGATTTTGTTCGAGTCCGCAACAATGAAGAGATCCCTGCTGATATAGTCATTCTAGGTACGTCAGATTCCGATGGAGCTTGCTACGTCGAGACGAAGAATCTAGACGGTGAGACAAACTTGAAGGTTCGTCAAGCTCTAAAGTGCGGTGAAGGTATTAAGCATTCAAAGGACTGTGAGCGGGCAAAGTTTTGGATAGAGTCCGAGGGCCCCCAGCCAAACCTCTACACTTACAATGGTGTAGCAAAGTGGTACGACCATGGCTCTAATGTGCCCTCTGGTGAACCTAATGCTGAGCCAATCTCTATCAATAACGTGGCCCTGCGAGGATGCACTCTGAGAAACACTGATTGGGTCATTGGAGTCGTCCTGTTCACTGGTGTGGAAACCAAAATCATGCTTAACGCTGGTGAGACTCCCACTAAAAAATCGCTCATTTCTCGCGAGCTTAACTATACCGTCATTGCTAACTTTGTGCTGTTATTTATTCTGTGCTTTGTGTCTGGTCTCCTCAACGGTCTGGCGTTTGCAGAGAGCAATACTTCTATCTCGTACTTTGAGTTTGGCTCTATTGGTGGCTCTGCTCCCGTTGATGGTATCATTACCTTCTGGGCCGATGTCATTCTGTATCAGTCCCTGGTACCCATCTCCCTTTACATTTCCATTGAAATCGTCAAGACCATTCAAGCATTTTTCATCTACAGCGACTGCTTCATGTACCATGAACCCATTGACTATCCCTGCACTCCAAAGTCATGGAACATTTCTGACGATCTGGGTCAGATTGAGTACATTTTCTCTGACAAGACAGGTACTCTAACTCAGAACGTTATGGAGTTCAAGAAGTGTAGCATCAATGGAGTAGCTTACGGCAAGGCATATACCGAGGCGTACGCTGGTCTAAGAAAACGTGAAGGGGTTGATGTGGTAGAAGAGGGTGCTCGCATGAAGGCTGAGATTGCTAACGACAAGGTTGAGATGATTCGAAGTCTCCGACAAATTAATGACAATCCCGAGCTTATTGATGATGACGTGACTTTTATCTCCACAAATATTGTTGAGGACATGGGTGGATCGAGTGGCCAGGAGCAGCAGGAGGCTTGTCGCCATTTCATGCTTGCTCTTGCCCTATGTCACTCTGTCATTACTGAAGAGAGCGATAAACGACCCAGTGGTATCGAGTATAAAGCCCAATCTCCCGACGAGGCTGCTTTGGTAGGTACCGCCAGGGACTTGGGTTTCACTTTCAAGTCGCGCACTCAAAAGGGAGTCATTGTCAACGTCCAGGGAGAAGAAAAGGAGTACCAGATTCTCAATACTCTGGAGTTTAACTCTACTCGTAAGCGTATGAGTGCCATTGTAAAACTGCGCGAAAATGATCGTGAGCGCATTCTGCTTATTTGCAAGGGTGCTGATAGCGTTATTTATTCCCGTCTCAAGGAAGGTGAACAGCATCAACTGCGAGAAGAGACGGCCCTTCATTTGGAACAGTTTGCTCAGGAAGGTCTGCGAACGTTGTGCATTGCTCAGCGTGAGCTGTCACCCAAGGAGTACAATGAATGGAATGCCCGCCATGAGGTTGCTACTACGGCGCTTACCAACCGAGAGGAGCAGATGGAGGAGGTTGCCGACTCCATTGAAAGAGAGCTGACCTTGCTAGGTGGTACTGCGATTGAAGATCGTCTCCAGGACGGAGTCCCTCAGTCCATCGAATTGCTTGGAGAAGCTGGTATCAAATTGTGGGTGCTCACTGGTGACAAGGTCGAAACAGCCATTAACATTGGGTTCTCTTGTAATCTGCTGGAAAACTCCATGGAGCTGCTAATTCTGAGAGTAGAGGATGGCCAAAAGTCTTCAGTATCTGATCTTATCGGTCAATACCTGGAAAAATACTTCAACATGAGCGGAAGCCAGGAAGAGTTGGTTGCCGCCAAGTCAGATCATTCACCTCCTTCTCCTCAATTTGCCGTTATCATTGATGGAGACACTCTCAAGTTAGCTTTGGACGATGATGTGCGAGTCAAGTTCTTGTTGCTGTGCAAACAGTGCAAGTCTGTACTATGCTGCCGTGTCAGTCCTGCTCAAAAGGCCGCTGTGGTCCACCTGGTGAAATCCACTCTTGGAGTTATGACCCTGTCGATTGGTGACGGAGCCAATGATGTTGCTATGATCCAGGAGGCAGATGTCGGAGTGGGAATTGCTGGTGAAGAAGGACGCCAGGCAGTCATGTCATCTGACTACGCCATTGGACAGTTTAGATTCCTTTCTCGACTGTTGCTGGTGCATGGCCGATGGTCCTACAAGCGTTTGGCGGAGATGATTCCTAACTTTTTCTACAAGAATGTGGTGTTTACTCTGTCACTTTTCTGGTACGGAATTTTTTCCAGCTTTGATGGAACCTATCTGTTTGATTACACGTACGTCATGTTCTTCAATCTGGCATTCACTTCGCTTCCAGTAATCTTTATGGGATTCTTGGATCAGGATGTCGACGATCGAATTTCTTTGGCCATCCCTCAATTGTACCAGCGAGGAATTCTGCGAAAAGAATGGGGACAAGGAAAGTTCTGGGTTTACATGGCCGACGGAATCTACCAGTCTGCAATTGCCTTTTTCTTCCCCTATCTTTTGTACTACACTGCTCAAGGGCAGGAGTTACAGGGAATGCCACTGAATCATCGATTCTGGATGGGTCTTGCGGTGTGTACTATTGGCGTGTTTAGCTGCAACATTTATGTTCTGCTTAACCAGTACCGATGGGACTGGCTGTCAGTTGTCATTGTTATTCTGAGTTGCCTGTTTGTGTGGCTATGGACTGGAGCCTACTCTTCGTTTGTGGCTAGTTCCGAGACCTACGGACTGGCTAACGAAATGATGGGTGCATGCGTCTACTGGGCTGTCAGCTTTGTGGGAATTGTGGTTTGTATCTTGCCTCACTTTGTTTATCTTTGCGTGAGCAAGATGGTGTTCCCCGAGGACATTGACATTATTCGAGAGCAATGGCAAATGGGCCAGTTTGACAATCTGCCTCCTCCTGGACAGAGTGAAGTTGAAAGAGTAGGTGGTGCCAATGGTTGTGGTGATGGACAAGAATGCTACTCACCTAAGGGATCTTCTCCAGATTCTGATGCTACTCTTGCCAGTTCCAACAAGGCTCATAAGAAGGGACGTCGCATTTCCGGTATGAGCTGGATTAAAAAGTCTCATAACGGTGACGACAAGCAGGAATATGAAGGCAACAGTGATGACCGTCGAGACTTGATCCGGACATCGTCAACACCTGCTGGTTCTATGTTCGACGTTGAGTCAGGTTACTCTGGGTTGAGCAATATGGAACGGGTGCCTTCTAGCTACTCGCTATCTCAGACGTATCATACCCCTCAGACCACATTCCATACTCCTCAAGTGGGCTATGGGTCCAATCTGACTGTTCCCAATGATCGAAGCGGACGAACACGCAACTCACTAGAACGGACGCGAGACTCAATGAGAATGGAACAGTATCTTCCTCGACGGTCAATTGAGTCAGTGCGCACAAGCATGGATATGAATGAACTGACCACTGCAAACGGATTAATGAAGAGCATGAGCCACGATGGTGCACGATGAAGAAAAACACCTGCCATTGTAAATATAGAATTATGAGCATTATCAATACATCATGTTATCATTTATATCTTTAGTTGATGTTGATTGTAGATCGTGAAAATATACCAGTTGAATGTATATATGTATAGATATCCTAAAGTGAGCCCATGATTAGTAAATGCAATCTATGCCGTTAGTTAGTTGTTGAGACTGTTTTTCCAAGCATAATATTCAGACATTCTGGACCTGGCGTACGAGGCATAATCAAAGTCAATGTCAGAGATTGTCGACTGGACGGCAGCCCAGATTCCCCAGTAGAATCCGGGCATTCCCCACCAGGTGCGAATTTCGTCAATCAGCTCATCAATGTCCTTTTCTGTCAAAGACTGGCTGGAATCGCCCGAGGAGGAGGACCCGTAGTGTCGCACAGACGACAGGTAATTGTAGCACCAGAACCGCAACACTGGGTTAGAGTGACTGGGATCGGGAATAAGTTCAGTGACACAGTCAAATCCTTGCCATTCCATAAAATGGTTAGCGAGATCAAAAGCTCGCGGGGCAGGCATAGTGTATTCGTAGTCAATGAACTTTACCAATTCACAAGGACTGAACGAATCGTCTAACGAGTACTTAAAGTCTCCGTCGGTCACTACGCCGTCCTGAAGGTCGGTTCCTTCTGGCACTAGAATGTTACCCGAAAGCAAATCACAGTGAGCCACGACCACGGGAGAAGTCTGAGCGCTAGGCAGGCCCTTGAACCATTCAAGCTCGGTACGGAGCTCTTGACGGGTCTTGCCCAGAACGTCTTCTGGCACTACATCGAGCCATTTGTCCAGCAAATCGTACAAATCCTTAGAGTATGGCTTGCCGATTCGAGCCAACTTGGAGTCAATGACGTCTGCGTCCAGCACAGCATGCCACTGAGCTAGTCGGGATGACACTCCACGAACGATGGTTGGGTGCGACAGGTCCGGGTACCGAACTGGCTTGCCCGAAATGAACCCGTACACCAGTCCGTTCTGGAACCGTGCGTACAGAGGAGGAGCAAGGCCCTTGGACAGTAAGTGGACGTGGGTCTCATACTCGCGATCGCGGTTAATCAGAGCAGACGTCCCCCGGCCATACGCTCGGATGAGAAACTCGATACGTCCGTCAGGAGTGGACCCCTTTAACAGGACGTTCGTGATCCCTCCCTTGAGCTGGTCCAGTCGGACACCGCCAAAGCCTTTGAACAAGAACTTTGACACTACATCTCTGATAGAATCGTACCCATCAGAAAAGTCCAATGCCACGTCCATGGCTTCCAGGTGAGCAGATGGTGGGCTTTCTACCTGTACCTGCATGATATAGAAGATCTAACAAATGCCTTTTGCGTGATCTGAAATGGTGGTATCTTTGAAAAGCGGTACTCTGTATGTGCTATTCTTGTTCGGTATTCGTGCTGCCTCTTTGTGCTGTCAACGTCTTGTCTGCTTAATTTTTTTTCACCGCCTATCTGGCATGCGTGACTTTACAAGTTTCCCCTGGGTCTGTGACAGGTTACGTAGGTCGGTTAGTGGGAGACCACTTTTGCGCCGCAAGCCCCAGGATCAGAAGTTAATCTCGTGAAGTGGAGCAGAAGGTGAAGCGGGAGTAGACGGAGTCAAATTGAGGCTGTGTCTATGTCCTATAGTAGTGCAGGTATATCCAAGTATGTAGGCCACCGTTAGTGTAGTGGTGGATGTAGCGTAGACTAGGCCGGTAGACTTTTGGAATAGTGATAGAGGTAGAATGCTAGGCCGATAGGGTAGATTTTGTGGCGGTGATAGAGATAGAAGTAGTAGCGTAGACAGAGGTGGCAGTAGTTGCCAGCTGCCATTCACCGGTAGAAACAACGAACGACATCCAGATTGGCCTATTGAACTGCGGTCTGCAGAGCCCTCGGCCAGAACGGATAATTCCAAGATCATCAGCTTCCCCGCACGCAGTTGTTCCGGGTCCAAGCCTATTACAAACCCTGTATGCAGACGCAACGCAGGTCAGTGCCGGGCCTCCAATCTTCATCCAACAGGGGACACGTTCCAGTACCTATGGTACCTGTGCCTCCGTGGTCTCCGTGGTCTCTAAGTCTCGTCTCACGCTGGGTCCGGCCAAAGATGTCTCCAGCTGGTGTCTCTGCCTCGTGATACCCCGCATTTTCCACAACCCTGGTTATTACCGACACTGTTGGGCATCCTTGGAGCTTCCGAACCAGGCAAGCAGACAGTCCGGAGGCGGGCGTGGGCTCCCGAGCATCGTACCACAGACGATCGATGTCGACCGCCAAAAGAGTACTCTTGTCCGGCTATCTGTGGACGCCTGGTGCTGCGTGCCTGGTTAGGATTGTCCGGAACATGCGTTGAGATTACCTGCGTCATAAGTGCCAGAGGACACAAGCTGGGGCAAGCTGGGGCAATCTCCCAAAGTAAAAAAGACCAAACAAAAGCACCACCAATTGATCCTGAATTGCGCTTGGCGCCGCCGGGACGTCCGTCTGAGGTTGCTACTGACCATCTCCGCTTCTCCAACTGCTGCGATGCATTGCAGCTGGTCCTTTGTTGCCGCCCCATTTTCGGCGTTGCTCCCCGGATTGCATCAAAGATCATCCTAAACCTCTCAGCGGCCGCGCAACCGTTGAGCTAAATCCCACTTTGGTCTTGTCTCCGGTGGTCCCATTGGTCGAGAAAGGTTTGGCTTCCCCACTGCTGCCGGTGTGCTGCCCAGATTTGCTCGCGGCCAGCAGTTTATATATAGATGGCATGACCGCCCGCTTGCATGGACCGTTGATTGTGTCGGCACTGATTCTCGTCACTATAGCTCTGGGATCGGTCGTTAGTATGAAGATACCCACACTGTCACTTGCCGTAGGCGCCTCAATGGCCCTGGCGGCCAATTCGACCAATTCGTCCTCATCAGGGTCCGGTGTTGGGTCTGATTCAGATTCGCTGAGCTACTTGCCCATGCCTCCGCCTCCGTCGGAGTTTAATCAGACGTCGAGCTACAGCCCCCCTGACAACGAGTACGACTTTTACGACTCCGACACTTGGACCCTTTACACTACAAAGTATAGAAACAATTCCTTCTCCATTCAACCCTATGTTGCTAATGGATACATTGGTGCCCGATTGCCAGTAGAGGGATCCGGATTCGCTTATGACCATAATGAAACTGATCCCAAGGGCACTCCTCCTGCCAATGGCTGGCCTCTGTTCGACTATCGCTTTACTGGATCTTATATTGCTGGGTTCTGGGACCTCCAACCCAATACCACAAAGACAAACTTCCCCGAATTGCTTAAGCGGGGTGGAGAGTCGGTAATTTCCACCGTCCCCGTGTGGACTTCACTTTTGGTCCGCGATGTAAAGTCCAATTCCTCGTTCGCTCCGTTGACTGGATCCCGAAACGATGTAAAGGACTATATGCAGTCCCTGTCCCTCAAGAACGGAATTGTCCACACTAACGTAACCTGGGAAGCCCATGACACTACCTACTCTTTCAATTACACCATTTTCGCTCATAGAACCAGACCCAGTCTAGGAGTTGTTCGCTTAGACATTGTCGCCGATAGCGATAGTGACATAGAAGTGTCTGATATTTTAGACGGTGCGGGATCCATGCGCACTACTTTCTTGGATAAAGATATGGCCAGCGAGCCCGCTATCTGGACTTCTGTTAAGCCCAATGGTATTCGTAACGTCACCGCATATGAATACTCGACTCTCTGGTTCTCTAACGAGACCATGGTGGACCTCGATAAGCGCAATACCTCGTCGTTAGCAAGCAAGAACGAGTCCACCATCTCCCAGCAAGTTCCGGTGAAGCTCAAGAAAGGCGAGACTTTTACTGTCATCAAGTATGTCGGAATGGTCTCTACAGACGCGTTCCCTGTTGACACTTTTGTTGTCGCCCGGCAGGCGTCTACGAATGCTTCTGAAACTGAATGGTCTGACCTTCTTGAAGAGCACAACCAGGCCTGGAAGGAAATCTGGAATGATGCTGATATCATCGTTCCCGGGGACGAGCAGCTCCAGATTTCTGCCAGATCCTCTATTTACCATTTGCTTTCAAATGTCCGCAAGGGATCTGAGGGCCATGGCTTGGGTGACAATTCCATCCCTGTAGGCGGTCTGTCTTCAGATTCATATGCCGGACTCATCTTCTGGGATGCTGACCTCTGGATGTACCCTGGCTTGCTTGCTATGTACCCAGAATACGCTACCAGTATCAACAACTACCGAACCCGTCTTCACCGCCAGGCAGAGCTCAATGCTCTCAACTACACTCACCCTGGCGCTCTATACCCCTGGACTTCTGCGCGGTTTGGAAATTGCACTGGTACTGGACCCTGTGTCGACTACCAGTATCACTTGAACACTGATGTTGCTCTGGCACACTGGAACTACTACCGGTCCACAAATGACACTCAATGGCTCAAGGAAACTGGATATCCAATCATCCGGGATGCAGCTGACTTTTTCGCTTCCTACGTGATAAAGAATAGCTCTACTCATGGAGATTATTACACATTTAACCTCACTGATCCTGATGAGTATGCGAATCACGTCAACAATGGAGCTTACACCAATGGAGGAATTGTACAGCTGTTGCAATGGGCCACTCGAGCGAGTGAAATTGTAGGAGATTCTGTGCCCAAGAATTGGTCGACCATCGCTGAAAAGATGCATATTCCTGAAAATGACACTCTCGATCTCACCCTGGAGTTTGACGGTATGAACGGAACTGCCGCAATTAAGCAAGCTGACATTGTTCTGCTCACATATCCTTTGGAGTTTAATCAGACCGACAGTCGTGCCACCACAAACCTTGATTACTACGCCGGGCGACAGAGTGCTGACGGTCCTGCTATGACCTACGCCATCTTTGCAATTGACAAGGCCCAGTTGGCTTACCAGGGCTGCGGAGCTTACTCATACCTTGCCTACGCACACCAACCTTACATTCGACGACCTTTCTACCAGTTTTCGGAACAGCAATTGGATAATGCTACTATCAATGGAGGCACTAATCCAGCATTCCCATTCTTGACCGGACATGGTGGCTACCTGCAAACGTTCACTCACGGATTCACTGGGTTCCGGCCTCGCGAGGATACACTTTATCTGGACCCTTCGCTGCCCCCTCAACTCAAGAATGGTTACATGCTCAAGGGACTCAAATTCCAAGGAGGAGTATTCGACGTTAATGTGACTCTCACGAACACCACTATTACTAGACGGCCAAATAAGATTGAGTCACTATCCATGTCCAAGGATAATGTCACGTCCGGTCCCATTACTGTCCAAATCGGTTCTCGTAATGAAAAGGCAGGTAACTTTAGTCTTCGGGTGAACGATACTCTGACTATTCCCACTTACCGATCAGACGCAAACTCTACTCTGTTCGAAGGAAATGTCGCCCAGTGCGTACCTGTTGGTAGCAAGGAGCCATGGACTTCAGGCCACTTCCCATTCTCTGCAAACGATGGTGACAACTCCACCTTCTGGCAGCCACTCAATGGATCCGAGTCGAGTATTACTGTCGATCTAGGTTCCTCTCAGTCTTTCTCTTCGCTCTATTTCCTCTGGGGTGCCAATCCTCCAAAATCTCTGTCCGTCGGTATTCCTCAGGGATTCCACGGATCAAATGTTTCTCAGGCAGAGAATGTGTCGACGGTCCATTGGCTTGTCTCGAACCATAGCATTTCTCTATCCAATCCCTGGAAGAATGGCACTAACATGAGTGAAATTGTGATGCGTCCCGGAAATGACACCTCCCTCCACCTTAACTCTACCTTCAATGCTCGATTTGTGGAAATTGCAATTTCCGGATCCCATGAGGGCATGGGTGTTGGAGGACATCTGACCGAAGTGAGCATTGCTTAATACCTTTGTCTTTTTCTGTTTTCTTATTGTATTACAAACTGTAGTATACTTCTTACCCAAAGTCTCCCGTGTAGGCTTAATTGAAACTTGTCAAAATACACATCATTTCTTTGCATTCGCTGCCGCCATTTTCGCAGTTTGCTTCTTGATATTTGACGGAGCATCCATCAATGGCATTTTGACCTCAATAACCCGAAATTTGGATGGCGCGCTGAATTCTGCGGAACTAAACAGATGTTCCATATCTGCAATACTCTCCACCAGGTGAGCTTCGCCCTGCTTAGCGTTGTAAAGGTCGACCATCTTTGTATACTGCCACATGTGAATGTCATTGTAAGTTTGGCGCTCACCATGAATCAGTCTCTCCACCGTGTATCCATCATTGTTGATAACAAAAATGTACGGTTTTAAACCCCAACGCACCATTGAGGACACTTCGGTAGCAGTCATTTGCAGTGATCCATCGCCTACAAAAAGAACGACACGTCTATCTTCTCCCATATCTCTTGCTGCCATTGCAGCTCCAAAGGCAGCGCCAACAGTATAACCAATTGCAGCCCACATGAAGGAAGTAATTGCAGCAGCTCCACTTGGAAGTTTGGTTCTCAGTGTGCCAAAGTGTGACGTTCCGGACTCTGACAGGAGAATGTCTCCAGGACGGAGCCAACCGCTTAGTCTCGGCCACATCCATTCATGATTTACAGGATCTGTGCTCTTCACTGCGGGAATTTCCGTAGGAATTGATGGGACTGGTACCAACGCCTTGTCCAACTCCTTTAAGGTGAGCTTGTCAGAGAGCTTGGGGAGCAGGTTGGCCATTTTCACTCCGCCATATTCGGTGGAACATACAGTTGTATGATCAAAATGGAACTCGACCACATTTTCAGTGCCAAACTCATATGAAAAAGAAGCTGTATTGAAATCAGAGGGCATTGGTCCTATCGAAAGTACCAGATCGGCCGTCTCCACCACCGCCTTTACATCTGGATTCGAAAGGAAACCAATGTAAATTCCGCCAAACCTTTGGTTGGTCTCATCGACTATCGAACGGCCAGTAGGAGTAGCAAACACTGGAAAGTTTGTCTTCTCTGCAAACTGTCTTGTTTCGCTACCAACGCCATGACGTACTGCAAACGCATCCACGAGAATTACAGGCTTTTGTGCTTTGTTGATAAGCTCTATTATACGACCCAGCACCTCCTCTTCCGCCTGGACCGGATTGGGTTCTAACGATAGGTCAATTGGGGTACTTAGGCGATCCAAGGGTACGTCCATATCAGCAAAATTGGACGGAATGCCAATGTAGACCGGGCGCTGGTGAACGTATGCCGCCCGCAGCGCATCGTCAATCTGCCCTGGTGCCTTTTCGATATCATCTAAAACGTGGGATACGATTGATACTTCAGAGCTCATGCGATGGAAGGCCCGAAAATCCCCGTTGCCTAAGGTGTGATGGATCATGCGTTTGCTCTCCTGCGCAGACGTAGAAGGGTAACCTACAATGTGGACGATACCGACGTGCTCAGAATAGGCCCCTGCCAGAGCATTTATTGCTGACAGCTCCCCTACTCCAAATGTCGTCACAATTGCTCCTAGTCTTCTAATTCGAGCATACCCGTCGGCTGCATACCCCCCGTTGAGCTCGTTTGTAGAGCCTGCCCAGCACATATCAGGCACATTATAAAGGTGGTCTAACAGCGACAGGTTAAAGTCTCCTGGAGCACCAAACACAGTGCCAACATCCAGTTGCTTAAGACGCGTGAATAGATACTGACCGAGTGGAATAGCTGACATGACGGATTCTTACCGCTCCAGTGCTCACGTCATGGATATATTTATACCCCGCCGCGGAATAAGGTACCCCACACGTCGGATACAGTTCCGATGGTTAAATTCGGAGATTCTGTAGCTGTCGTCGCAATATTCTCTCTATCTCTATCTCAGCACGGAATGATGGTTCGTTCATCTAGCTGGAATTGTTATAGTTCTTTGGCCCTCAGTTGCCCATTTGGCTATTGACTGACTGATAAGATAACGGTGCGGCGCAACAACGTTCTCGGTATCGTTCCGTTGCTGACACGCACAACAATCACTTTAGATGTCAGTGAAATGAAGCATAACAGGCTGTAAGATGTAAAGGAATGGCAGGCGCCCCAAAGTGGTTGTTCTGGTTGCAATGGACCGGCATCCCTTGTCCATACAGTAGCGTCCTCTCAGCCGTGTAACGGCCCATCGTCTAGGAGATCGTCTAGGAGATGGCATAGTACATGTCGAGGTGTCGAGGATGAAGACAGCAAAAAAAGTTCAACTACAGCACCATCTGTTCTCGCGTCGTCTCCGACCGCAATACTGGGTATGGCTCTCAGGTGCTTAACTATGACTGATCGGACGGGAAGTCGTGCTTTCACCTGGATATGGCCGTAGCTGTTGTGAACAGTTGTCGGGGTGGTGTCAAGATGTGGTCAGTAGTGAAAACACTTGAAAATCTCGAGAGACCATCACCCAAGGAGGTTAATACGTAAGCTGAGTGGATAGTTGGTCGTATTTGGCCTATTGAAGTTATCATTATGGCTTTACGGGCAGTTTGGGGGCACATCTCTCTCGGGCGCTCCCCGAGCGAGAGTACGGCCCTTCGCAGACAGACCTGCCATTAATTGAGTTCTCCATTAGATAAAGTTGATATCTGTATCGAATAGATCACTCTCTCTTCACTTCAAGCCCCGTCTGGATTGACACTGCGAGACTCGGAGGAATAGATATGGCATGTCGTCCTATCGAATGAATGAATGAATGATTACATGCGTGAATCTGTAGTTCTCTACACTTCTATAACTCAATATTGGGTTGCTATTACAGAATATTGGCCAAGTGGATTGAATAATTTAAATAGCTCTACTTTGACTTTGCAGACTCGTTGACAAGCTCACCGCAAATTGGGTACTTTGCCTCGAAATGGTTAAACCACTCGTCAAGAGACTTACGCTCCTCATCATCCAGGTCACTCAAGCTGTCGATGGGCTCGCTTACAGGGGTGATCATGCTGGGATCAAACGAGTTCTTCGCCAATCCTCGCGAGGCATCGTGTCCAGCAAAGTTGGCATAGGGGCCTCCGGGTCCATAGAATGACTTGCCATTAGTCACATCAAACACCTTGCCCTTGACTGCCAACAGCACTCGGGGGTCAGACTCTCCATTGAACTTTTCCAAGCTCGAGGGTGTAAACACAGTGTACACCATTGGCTCCGGCTCTTGGGGCACTGGAACGTCAGGTTCGGAAAAGAAGAAGCGTCGAATCAACAGCAAGACGACAACGGCTCCCAAAAAATAATTGATCGTTGCCAGTTCCATGTTCAACTGTCCTGTTTCCAGTGAATTAGTGGCTTTAAATGTGGCAAGGCACAATCATATGGATCATACGGTGAGGGGATGACAGGATCACGTGCGCTGCGGAACTCGGAACTAATAATGGCGAGATAATAAAAAGTTGCGGAATAACTTCAAAGGTAATTGCAAGTGTGATTAAAAACGTTAAATATATCAAAAGAAGATTACGTACTGTCAGCTAGCTGGTAAACTTGGTTGCTGTAGCTGAGATTCGAGATGCAATGTCATTCATGTGCTCTTGAGCTTTGGTCCAATCCTTGGCCTCAATTAGATCCCGGATACCAGGGAAAGTGAACCAGTCATACTTAGAGTCAATGGGATGCCAGAGTTGAGGACCAAAGATTGTATTCTTGAACCAGTTTCGGTTCGGAAGGCCATTAGGATCGAGGAAGCTCTTTTCCAGTTCGGTTAGGCGAATATTCCAGCTCATTCGGTGGATCATGAGTACTTGAGGTTCACCAGCACGGGTGATATCTTTCCATTCCCGAGACCATTCCTCGAACCGCACTGCGCTATCCATAAGATGACCAACCGAATTATGAAGATCGTTAAAGTTTAGCTTGCCCTCTTCGTACCCGTCCATTTCTTTGGCGTATTGCTCGACATTTTTGACGGCTTGTTCCAGCCGGTATGCATATCCTCGGACGTCAAAGTCAATGAGTGGTTCGTCAGCATATTTCAAGATGAGGAAGGCAGCTACATCTGCTAGTGCTCGGTGGTATTCAAACTCAGGGTCTCCAAACTTCTTCATCCAGTCGTTGCTGTCAAAGCAACTGTGACGAGGAAAGTCCATACCCCGGAATGCTACGTCTAGAGAGACAATTCCAGCACTGCAAAGGAATGGCAGATAGTCTCCGGGACTTGTATAAGGAGCTACCTTGTTATCCCCCCAGTCTTCTCCAAGCGAAGTAGTGTTATCAGCAGGGTGAGCTACGTCGTTTAGAATCTCTTTCATGACACCATCAAAAATGGGGTGTCCAGTAGCGTCAAAGGTGTGGCCGGCAATGGCATCCTGAAGGTTGATGTAAACCACTCCTTCTCGCCGGAGCTCTTCTATGTTAAACTCCACCCACTCTGTCGATCCAAGCAAGCTTTGCTCAGAGCCATCCCAGCTAGCAAAATAGATCGAACGCAGAGGGCGCCAGCCTAATCTACGAGACATGTCGGCGAATACTCGAGCCAGCTCAATCAAAACACTAGTTCCAGACATTGCTCCAGCTCCTCCATAACAAAACGAATCCCGCTGGGCGCCAATGATAATTGCCCGATCGGATTGCTCAACTCCATCAATCTTTGTAAGAACATTCCAAATCGCGTGACGGTCTCGAACCACTGGATCGCTGTTTAAGGACACTTGAGGGCCATCTTTACCACCGGTCCAAGCCTCTTGGCCGTCATGGGTCCATTCATCGACCTTTTTGCCAGATGACTTGATGGCGTTTATGAATGGTTCAGCATTCTTCCAGGAGATTGGAATAGACGGAATCTTAGGCACGTTTTTGGCCAATTCCAAGTCAATGACCTGAGGGTGGCGAGCTGAACTCCAACCCGGTGTGAGCAGATCTCCAGGAGTAAGAGCAGCAACCCCTACAGATCCCCTCTCCACTCCGCCATCGGGAAGAGCTGGTCCTTTGGGCCATGCCTGGTCCTTGCCAGCAGGATACGAGAAGAAGACAACTGCAGACGCGCCCGCTTCTTCTGCTAGCATGACCTTGAGACCAGGCTCCATTTTACCATTCTGAACAAACACAATTGCATCCTTGAGGTCAATGCCGAGATCCTTTAGTTTGTCAAAGTCCTGTTTGGACCCATAATTTGCATATACCATGTGTCCCTTTGCGCTGCCGCCAGGCGAAAGCGCATGGTAGGGACGAGTTGGTTTCTGAGAATCACGAATATGTTCATACACCTTGTCCTCCCAGAGTACAGCCTCAAATGAAGCTGCCCCGTCAGAGTCCAGCAATTTCAGCTCCATTGCCGAGTTGGTCTCATTGGGATAGGTCATGTAAGCGTCCGACTGGCTAACCTCTACAGGCTGTAGACCAAAAGACCGAAATTCGCTCTCCACATATCTGGCTAAAGTTAAATCGCCCGCGGAACCGGCCATGTGCGACATTGATGTGAGATAGTCAAACTGACCTTTCAAATACTCTCGGTCGATTGCATCTCGCAAAAACTGTTTGAGCGCTGCTCGATTGTGGAAAGGCCCGGCAAACAGTGGATCGTCAACACCGGTAGGCACAATTCCAGTAGTGACAGCAGCAAATATCAGTAGTGCTACCGCCAAAAGATATAATAGTCGTTTGAACATGAGTGGGTTGCCAAATCGCGATAACAATCCGTCGAATCGTTGGCTGGTCACCGTCCAGAATCTGGCCACGGGATCAATTACAAAGTTTCGCACCGGAGAGAATATTTTGGAGTTTATGCTTCTGGCAAACCGCTGTGATGCCGAGCTAGCTCTATTGTACACTGAAGATGAAGATGCGCCAGGATCATCGATATCAAACTGTTCCATATCACGATGTGCCTCATCCACATCCATATCCGCTAATCTGTCAATATCATCGTTGCCATCACTGTCGTATAATCTGTCAAACGATCGTCGGGCACCGTCTTCATCGTCCCCTGAGCCATTTGCAGTGGCGGATCTATCGGCAGAATGTCGTCCTACACGCCCAGAACCTTGCTGTTGGTCGCTCAGTAGGGCAGCATTCTCCTGTTCGTCCACCGAGGTCACGGCCTCCTCGTACGCCGGAGGGTCTTCTTCAGGCACTCGCATCTGTCATGAGTTGTCACAACCTTACTACTGACAAACTGTAGTCCCTAGATCCAAAAAAACACCTCCTCTAATTCCCCTATTATATGCCAGACAAGTAAAACTGCTCTGGCAAAACCGCAACCGCACTAAACCAATCTGTTAATGACAGGTCGATAACAGGTACTGGTAACAGTGAAGGGCCGATATCGAAGCGTCGCCTTGCCGCCGTAATGCGGCGATTATCTCCACAGCCTCGAAATACGTTTGCAGCTGCGTAATAGCCGACACCAGGAATAGACCCTGCTGCGAAATCGTACAAGATTTGCGCAACAGAATGGAACTGTGTAGAATCGTGTAGAATGACGGCTGTTAATATGGGTGGTTGGGGCTTTACTAGGGTTGTAGTGGTGCAGGTTATGCGGAAGCTATCTCGGCTAGGTTTACGGCGCGGATAGCTCAATTGCAAGGGATGACGGGAGAAACAGTTGTTAAGATGTATGGAGTAGAGTTGTAGAAAGGTCAGTTATAGTTAATTTTGAGTGCTTTGTTTATACATTCCTTGTCCAAAGCTAGTTCACCCTGGGTAGCCCAGATTTGTTCATTTGCATATCCTCGGCGGCCCAGCTTCCAACATCACCAAACTCTATTTTTCACTTGGAGTGATTTCATCGGAGTGAGGGACATGATTCCAGTGATCTAACGATGGCATACAACATTGCGTAAGTGTACATGACAGTTGTCGATTTCAACGCTAACTAGTATGGTCTGCGACTTCTTTTATCCCCAGCCAGGGGGTATTGAGCTTCACGTATACCAACTGTCTCAGGAGCTCATCAACTTGGGCCACTCGGTGATAGTGATAACTCACGCGTATGGATCTAGATCAGGAGTACGAATGTTAACAAATGGTCTCAAGGTGTACTACGTGCCGTTTACAGTATTGTATCGCGAAGCTTCGTTCCCATCGGTCTTTTCCTTCTTCCCCATTCTTCGCCAAATTGTGATCCGAGAGCAGATTGACATCATTCACGGTCATGGGTCGCTTTCTAGCTTGTGCCACGAGGCAATCATTCATGGACGAACTATGGGCCTGCGTACAGTGTTTACAGAGCATTCTTTATACGGGTTTGCTGACACTGGATCAATTTTCACAAACAAGATGCTGAAATTCACCCTCAGCGACGTGGGCCATACCATTGGCGTGTCACATACTTGCAAGGAGAATCTCGTTCTTCGAGGGGATTTGGACCCCAGCGACGTTTCTGTCATTCCTAATGCCGTGGTGTCTGACAGCTTTAGACCAGACCCTTCCAGAGCTCCAACTGACTGCATCCAAATCATTTTCATCTCTCGACTGTATCCAAACAAAGGAGCAGATCTACTAACTGCCATTATCCCCCGTATTTGTTCGGAAAGAAATAACGTAAAGTTCACAATTGCTGGCAGTGGGCCTAGGGAAGTCGATTTGCAGCAAATGATAGAAAAGCATAGGCTTCAGGACCGAGTTCAACTCATCGGTGCAATCAGCCACGAACGTGTACGTGATGTTATGGTCACTGGACACATTTACCTCCACCCTTCGCTCACTGAGGCGTTTGGAACTGTGCTTGTAGAGGCAGCATCTTGCGGTCTGCTCGTAGTTACCACTAATGTTGGAGGCATTCCAGAGGTTTTGCCCTCCCATATGACTGTATATGCATCACCCGAAGAAGACTCTTTGGTCAATTCCACTCTACAGGCTATCGATCTCATCCAATCAAAGGCTGTGGATCCTTTGAGCTTTCATGACCAAGTTAAGGACATGTATTCTTGGGTAGACGTTGCACGACGAACCGAAGTAGTCTATGATCGCATTGACCCTGACCGCCTAGAGGAACCATTGCTCAACCGATTGATGAGATACTATCGTTGTGGCCCTTGGGCCGGCAAACTGTTTGTTATATGCGTACTGGTGGATGTACTGCTTTACTACCTTTTAGAATGGTTGTACCCTCGAGACAAGATTGATCTTGCTAAAAAGTGGCCTCGAAAGGTCCACAAGACGAAGGACGATTGATGACAAAAACCCCCTAATGAACTGATCCATCCAATGCCTGGATATAATAATTTAATGTACATCTAACTCATTGCTTTGCTAGATGGGCGATTTGAGATCTAATGTTCTCAAGACCCTCCATCTGATTTAAATAGATTGCTCTGCTAGTGGCTTGCCTTGGCCTCCACAGCTTTACTTCGTTAGTGGGAGCTCGAACTGCAACAAGATTGTACTCTTTGACTGCAGTGCGAACGCTTCTAAACAGATTATGGCACTCTGTTTCCCACCGGAGCTTTGTGCTCGGTTTTTTAACCCATGATTCGTCTCTGAGTAGCTCCAGAGCATCCTCGTCAGCATGCTGGCGTACTTTGGTAGCGTAGGTAAGCGCTGACCGAAGTCGCAACACCTCCCCGTGCAGTGAAACGGTGTTCACATCAGCACCTGCAAAACTAACAGCCTGGAATCCAGAAGGCTTTCTAGAAGAAGACTCCTTGAGCTTTTCAATCTCAGCGGACTGTTGGGAAACAGTTTCCTTTAGCTCCTTTACCATAGCATTTGCAGAAGTCTCAAGTGTCTTTGCATCCTGAAGATCCTTCTTCAGCTGGTTTATGGCCTTTTCTTGATCTTTAGACTTTGCTACCCGAGAATCTAACAATCCTAGTTTGACACCCAGATCCTCGATTGTCCTTTCCTTTTTCCTCAAGGTGGTTGCCAGTTCTTGCATCTTTCCCTTGACTGCCTCGAGCTCTTCATTTTTCTTGGACAGAGTCTCTCGTAAATCATTAAACTCACGGTCGGTGATTTTCCATGGTGGATCAACAGTGATGTACTGAACATCCTGTAGTGATACCTTTCCGAGAGCATCTACAAGTAGAGACATCTGCTCACTCAATAATTCCGCTACCTTGTTGCTTTCTGGGTTTCCCAGTAAGTATGCGACGCTAGAAAGTGCTTCTTCTGGATTATTGGCCTCTAACTTCTCCAGCAGTGAAAAAGCACAGTCTCCAAGTTTGGTGCAAGAATGTAACACCTTATTCAAACCATCAATATCACTGTCGTTAAGAAGACAAATCTCTGTAGCAGCGGAACCGGACTCTGAGTTAGTCTCCGAATTGATGTTAGAAAGAAGCTTCGTGGCAATTGATTTGAACCTGGTGCTTCCTTTGAGAACTTCTAATAGATCATGAATTGAAGAAACAGACGTGTCTGACAAGGTGTTGACAGCCGCTAAAATCATATCAGCGTAGGCAATGATGCCCTGCAGTATACAAGGACCATGGTGACCCTTCTTGATTCCGTAATGTTCATACATTCGCAGAAGCTTTAGCCGAACAGCCCCAATGGCCTTGAGCGCTTCAGTTTCTCGGAAGTCACCATTAATAAGGAGATCGATTTGGTTGGAAATTACGTTCTCAGCATCTGTCAGTGTCTCGGACGCATTCTTGAACTTTGAAAACGACTGAGGTGTAGACCGTTCGATCTTGATGGCAAATGTAGTAGCAAAAGCGCCAATCTCGATTAGGTTAGCGCTTATGCGAGCATTTACCGCACCATTGTTGTTCAGATTTATTCTCTCTCGCAAAACTGGAATAAGCAGGTCGCACAAAAACTTGATATGGCGAACGGATAAAAGTGCAGAGATTGACTGCTCATTTACCTTGTACTCCTCAGAGAGATACGACTTTGCAATTGCCAATTGGAATACAGACTGCTCAGCTCGGAACTTTTGCATTTGCAGCTCCAGCGCCTTCATGGCAGTGGAATGGGAAATGTTCTTGATGTCAATCTCGGCCACTGCCTTCTTTTGAAGCTCTATCTGTTCAGATTTTTGTGCATCCTCTGCTTTAAGGGCGGTTAGTTCAGAATCCAGACTGGCAACCAAATCACGGAACTTTGTAACCGCGGACTCCAGATATGCATTGCGTTCTTCGTACTGGGTCAAGACGTTCTTTGCATCATTGTTGCGCGTATGCAATGTTTCGATGATTTCATTCAGCTGCTTCTCTCGTTCACCGTGGCTTGCTTCCAATTCATCATTCAGCTCCTTGAGTGTCTCCAGCTCTTCAATATTACGCTTGAGACCTTCGACCTCTTCGCTAAGGGCTAGATTCTTTTCTGACAAGGATTCGATCATGTCCTCAGCACCTAAAGAGTCGTCTAGTTGTGCTTTGAGCTCTAATATAACATCCTCGGCATTTTTTAGCTTTTCTGAGACGCCTTCAAAATCTTCAAGCAGCTTCGCGTATTTCTGCTGTTCATGTTCTAGAGACTCTTCAGCATCTTTGGCTTTTGACTCTTCGGTAGTGTACAATTCTCGAAGTTTGACAACTGCTTCTTCGAGTTTTTGGGTTCGTTTTTCGAGACGAAGCACCTCGGCAGAGTCATTACCATTACCAGTGCTCTCAGAGGTTGACAACAACGAATTTTCTTGGCGGAGAATATCAGCTTCCAGCTCTAGTTCTTGAAACCGTTTTGTGAGCGAATCCAGCTGTGCAGCAAGCTGCTCGCTACGCTCCTCGGCCATTTCCTTGTCAAGGGTAGCCAGCTCCAAGGCATCATCATTCTGGGTAGTGTCAGTAGACAATTGGGTATTTTCGGTCTCCAGCTTGGCAATCTGACTTCGGAGAGACTGAATTTCTTCATGCATTGGCGTAAGTTTTAATTGTAGACGCTTTACAATGTTCTCTAATCGGACCGTCTTTTGCTTTTCATCTTGGAGAGCCTGCACTTTGGCTCTATCATCCAACCGTTTCTTTTCCAACATCTTTACTTTGGATTTCAAGCTCTCAATTTGCTTATTGAGTGCAGCACTCTCAGTAGCATTGACCACTCGAGAAGTGGACGCTGGTGCTTCTTCAATTGAAGGACGAAGGGATGCCCTAGAAGACATTCGCGAAGCACCCCTCAAACCAGGCGTACCAGGAGATTGAGATATAGGTGGTGCCATTGGAGAAGTCATTGGCGTGGACAGAGGCGGTGGTGTGCTCATTCCTGTCGAAGGTGACCTCGTCTGGGCTGTGGATGGTGGCCTCAGGTCGGGCGCTTGTCCACTTAGCCGAAGAGAACTCGTTCGCCTAGAAACTTTACGGTATGAAATAGGAGCCGGCTTGACAACTCCCGGGCGGACAAATAACCCATATAACCCAGGTTTACTGCAGTCAAAATACCGGATTCCCTGAACGGAGCCATCATTCTTGCCGCGAGGCTCGTCGAGCTCGACTCCAACCCATTGCCCGCCGGCAAACTCTGTATAGCCAACAAATCTCACCACTCCCGCATCTCCTTTGACCAATACGCGAGATCCAACCTCCATCCTCCTTTCGGAATTCTTTCCTGGATCGCTTCTCAGTACCTGAGTCTCCGTGGTTGAAATCGTGGAACTTATCAACCGAACGGCTTGTCGACTATTTACCACTGTTTCGCGACCGACGACGCGTTTCAACTCTATACTGACGATAAACGGGAAAAATGTCAACTGGAAAGCGAAGAGTTCCAAATTCCATCTTTGGTAATACGCCAGCTCATGCGACTCCCTACGCAGCTCGACCTGCGCGGGAGCTGACGGATGAGCAGAAGCAAGAAATTAAGGAAGCGGTAAGGAGAGGTGATGGAAAAATGGGGTGAAGTTAATACTAACAGCAGTTTGGAGTATTCGACACTGATAATGACGGACTTTTAGACTACCACGAACTCAAGGTGACCATGAGAGCGCTGGGATTTGACGCCACAAAGTCCGAAGTGCTGCAAATTATCAAGGATCACGACCGTCAGGGACGAAGGATGATTAATTTTGAGGATTTCAATCAGGTCATGTCGGCCAAGATTGCCTCTCGAGACCCTCTAGAAGAGATCAAGCGAGCGTTTGCTCTGTTTGACACCGACCAGACCGGAAGAATTTCGTTTGCCAACCTTAAGCGAGTTGCCCAGGAGCTCGGAGAGAACTTGGATGACGAAGAATTGCGGGCGATGATCGATGAATTTGACCTTGATCAAGATGGAGAGATTAATGAAGAAGAGTTTATTTCCATTTGCATGGACAATTAACTCTGTTGGACTATTTATGCTAATGTACTCTAATGATTGACTGGGCCGACAGTAAGGTTCATGTAGTTGGTACGGATAGAATTGTAGCTAATGTGTATTAGGACTGGATCTAGGAATTGTTCTTTGGAGGTTTTGTCTTGATATTAGTCAAAGTTAAGGTTTCTAGTCATGCCCGTATCGTGTCTGGATGCCCTTGATATAACCAGAAAATAGCTACCGTAGTTGTATGCGATACCTAGCTACAATCATCCATTCAATTGTTCAGATAATAATAATAATTAGAGTCAATTAAAGTCAATCTGACTCAAATACTCCATTTATAATATAATTGAGCAGTTTCTATTGAAAAGTGTAGATCTTCGAAGCATTTACGTTCAATAGATCACTGGCTGGCCGGCTGCTTGTTCAACCCTCTGGTCACTGTATCAATTGACCGGGCTACATTACAAAGAGAAATTGAATGACAGCATTACTGACCGACAAAAGAAACAATCATTACCAACCCCTCTAACAAATGGTTATAAAAAGTAATGAATTGCAACGAAAAGGACCGATTCTTGGGTCATGGTGAAAAATCTGGGCAAGGGTTCACGCGGCTCGTCCCCCAGACTCATGCCATTATTGGCTCATTAACCGGCCTAAACCAGCTCAAAGAGCTCTAAAAGACAAAATTATCCGATCCTTGATATATCCCAAAGCTTATTTGGCCAAGCGCTTCAGTAATTCAGCTACCGTGGTTCCCTTTCTTCCCCAGCTTTCAGAAATCCCGAAGAACGACTTGTGCGGCTGGCGAAAGAATTTCATCAAGACAAGCTTTCGACGGTGCAAAAAACCTACGAACCTCAAAACAACCATTAGCATGTCGAAGCGTTACGGCAAAAGGTTGGCCGACATGGCTGGACCTGCGAGAAAGGTCTTTGAGGACCGACTGTACAAGCATCATCCTCCCTTTCTTCAGCTTCAGATGAACTACAACGTCCCTGAGAAGGAAGTGATTGACCCTCCACCATTCGTGGAAGGAGACCGAGTGCAGTTAACCACGGGCCCTGAAAAAGGCAAGATTGGAACCGTTCACAGTGTATACAAGGACGGTAACTGTGTGTTCGTCGAGGGACTTGGCGGAACTACCTCAGTGGTGATTCCTCGATCAATGTGGCTCCAGGGACAGAACAAGCCATATGCCAACATTCCTAATCCTATCAAATACGACAAGCTTCGACTTGTTTCTCAGGTAAAGAATGAGGACGGAACTGTTGAAGACGTCGCTATCCACTCCGTGTCTTTCTCGGGAACAACTTACGACAAGGAGCGAAACAAGATTATGCCTGTTCGCCGGGCAAAGCATGACCCTTCCATTATTATTCCCTACCCTCTGCCTCCTGATCCTGTCAAGCCTTCTGACGAAAAGTATGCCACTAATCCTGACGTGGTCCGAGAGAGAACCTTTTACCCCCCTTCATTAGCTCAGGGCCCTATCCCTGCTGGTGCTTTAGACCAGATTCGCAACCCTCACTCTAAATGGCACAAGGACCGAGATGCTCGTAAGATTAGCGAGCGAGAAGCTCGCAAGTTCAATCCCCCTGAGATGCCTCAGAACCCTGCTACTCGAGAGCTACTGCGAAAACTGGCCCAGCTGCCCAAGCCTGAGCCTACCAAGTTCACCAAGGAGATTGAGGATTACATTTCTACTGAAATTGAAAAGGGTCTTAACAAGCGGGCTAAGGAAGAGGCCGAGGCCATCAAGATGTACAAGTAGTAGTAGTAGGCCTAGACATTTGTATCATGTAAATATTACGACGCAAAGAAGAAAAAAATAACAACAACTAATAACCTCAATGTGCAAGAAATATTTTTTAGGTATCATTCTACTATACATTATGATCGTTACTTTGACATTACTGACCAGTCACTCGAGTGACAAAGTCAATAAAGTACTTTTTGAAATCCTTAGCATTGAGACTGGTCATGCGCTCCAAGTACTCCTGGGCAAGATTAGGAGGAACTCCAATCATGGGGAGGTACTTTTCGTTCAAAAATGACAGATACTCCGAACCCTTGTGTTCGTAAATTGCTCGCTCCAGAACAGCAGCTTCTCCGACCACCATTCGCATCTGAGCATCTCGAATGTTAAACTTTGGCTTGCCTAACAATTCCCAACACACACGAGAGTACTGCTCAAAGATAAAGCCATTATCAAACCCAGTCACCTTCATGCCCTTGGCAAACACATGGTCTTCAGGAGTGGCAGGGTCAGCTCGGACCTCACCAGTACCAAACACAGCCAAAATCTTTCCCAAGGTTACAATGGCAAGCTTCTGAACCTGACTGTCATCCAAGTCACCGGCGTACATAAACAGACTCTGCATGATACTCTGGAATGCCTGCAGATTGGAATCAGAAACCAAAATCGCACCCATTCCATTGTTGAGAATGTTGTATACAAACTGCAGGTACGACCTTCGCAGATCTCGACGCAAAATGATGGCATCTGTGGACCCATTCACTGCTTCACTTTCAATGCTTTCCAAAGAAACCATCATCCGGGTCACCAAGGGACTCAGCAGGGAGTTGAACATCTCAAACACATCGTACTCGGTACGGAACGAGTGCATGAGCTGACCGAGGAAACTTAAAAAGTCACCCAGCTCATGGGTCTTGGAACCATCCAATAGAGCCTGAATGAGTCGGGTAATTTCCTGGAGAATGTCCAGTCCAAGCAGAGGAATCAATCGCGAAAAGGCAAACCTAGCAGCCGATCGAATAACCTCCAGACCAGACATTCTATCTAACACCACCAAAATTACCTGGGTCGAGTTCTTAAGCTCCATCACTGCTCTGCTCTTTGGCTTGGTCGCAGCGCCGGTGTTGTTGTTTCCATTGGAAGCAGACATCATTGGCTGGTCATCAAATCCCCTGGCAAATGTACCTAGAGCCATGAGGTTATGATGGACCTGCAGAATAGCCTGCTGGTCCTGGAGCAGATTGTCAATTTGCAGGCATCGTTCCACATCAGAAAAGATTGGCTGTAAGAAGCGCTGGGTCAACGACACTGCCTTATCTTCATTGGTGACCGAAAATAAGATACCACACAGCTCAAACAAGTAAAGCTGATTGTCAAAAATTCGAGTCGTTTCGGATCCGCCTTCCAGATCAGAGTCACTGTCGTTAGGACTGGTGTCGGGAGGTACCTCAGCCTTAATCTGGAGAAGAGACGAGATTGAGGAGAAGATTTGCTCGGCAATATCGCCTACGTAGTTCTTAACAGCCTTGATGAAACGGAAAAACAAGTACCACGCTCGCAGCTGGACCTTCTGGTTGGAGTTATGAATGGCCAGGGGAGACACAAACACTTCCAATACCTTGTTGAGAAGCACGGGGTTTTGAGCAGATGTGAAGAAGGAGGCATGCTTGATTACCAGTTCAATGTATGCGAGATGAATAGAGGGGTGGTTGATGACAATGATTCCCGAAGTGATCATTTTTTGGAACAGCTCGTACAATGTTCGGGCGGCGGAGGATTCCTGGCCTCGTACAGTTACAATGGAACCATTCTTGAGACTTTCGCTGAAAGCCGACAGTTCATAGAGACCCAACTCCACATCCTGCCAGGACTTTGAGCCGGGAGCAGAGTCCAAGGACCGACTGATAACACTGGCCAGGCCACGCACATAGAGGTCCTGATCAATTGCAGCAATCTGGTCCTGCATGACTTTTAATCTAGCTCTCATGTCTAGGAACTCGCCCTCGGATTCGTCCTCTCCACCAGTCCAGTCGTCGAACCCGTCGTCATACTTCATCTTTATAACAATTTTATCTAGAATGGCCGACAACAGCTCTAGTCGCACCTGAGGGACAAAGTTTGAGTCGGCCGGAAAGTCCACATACTGTCCATAACGGTTCTTGGTAAGCTTAGACACATCAACCTTGGCTTTTTCTTTCTTTGACTCTTTGCGAACAAAGGAAAGGTATTCAAAAATAGACTGGAACACTTGAGAAGACGTGTCATCGTACTCGTTTGCCAAGAATTGTAACACAAATGGCATAAACTCCATGAGTAGCTGTTCGGCCCTGTCAATCTCCTGGGGCGAGCACGCTACACCGGAGGTGGCGGTGGTGGTTCCATCTATGATATGAATAAGCTCTAAGGCCACAATGTTACTGAGCTTGGCCACCCGTTCGTCAAAATCAATGTCTGAGGCAGGGCCCGAAGGCATTTGCGAAATCAATGCCGTGGGGTTGAGCAATGCAATGAGTTCCAACTTGTCGCTAGGCTTCATCTTTTTGGAAATTATTTCTGTCAAAGTGTCTGTAGCCACCAGGCGCTGTTGAGGGTTGCCAAATTGTGAAAAGACAAGCTCCAGGAACTCGGGCTGAACTACCAGAGTGATGTCAATCCACGACACCCATTGACCAATGACCCGGAGCACTCCGTGGACAATTTCCTCCTGAAGCTTGCCCTGGGCAGGAGGAGACCCTGATGTGTAGGCTCGGAGAATATGCATCCACGAAGCCGCCAATTGGGACATGCATCGCTCACGGATTAAATCCTTGAGTACGTTATTACGGTTGGTGATTTCCTTAGCCCGAGCAATGAGGTTGTCTCCAATCTCATCGTGAATAGACCGCAGAATTCTCAGATACATGTCAACAGCTGCACCATTGCCGACCTCAGAGGCTGGCGATGACGAGGCGTTGAGAGCCAGCAAGTCGTCAAAATAAGTAGTCCAAGTTTCAGCGTACGACACAATAAAAACATACGATAGTGTCTGAGCGAGCTTGTTGCGCATGTGCGCAGGCTCACTATTATTATTACTACTAGCTTCACCACCTACCTGGGAACGGAGATAAGAAAAGAGCTTTTCACTGACAAACGATACCTGCTCAGGGGAAAGCCTCAGCAGAACATTATCGATTACCTGAAGGGCAAAGAATCGAGTGTTATCTGACCTCTGGGATCCGGTGAACACAGCCAAGCAGATTTGCCACCCATCGTCCGAATCACGAACCTGGTTTAAAAAGTCAATAGCCTAAAAGTTAGTATAAGGTCTGTCAGAGTGTGTACCCGAGCACTGGTGTACGGGAAGGGGGGGAGAGGTTATGAGGCCACTTACCTGCTGACGAAGCTGAGGATCCCCGGAGCCCTGAAGTGCCAGTGACACAGCTTGCTCCAGTTGGTCCTCCATTAGTGCTCTATGTAACTTTTGTAGAGCTTTGTTGTTCTTTTTACAATGCGATAATGTTGTCTGTGATCTAGGTGAAATTCAAGATTTTTCTGGCCACGCCGCGCGCATCGCCATAGAAGAGTTGGGAACTTTGACACAAATTATTATTTTGCATTAACATGAAATAGTAATCAGAGATAGGAAAGTAGAATTCTCAATGCTAAAACGAACAAGAGACAAGAACACGGGAAAAGGAGGAGGAGAGGGAGGAGGACAAGAGCAAGGGAGGAGACGGGTTATAAATAAGATCGTATTGCTATAGTCAGTTACATGCAAAGTTATGAGTGGAGAGTTGCAGGTGCCCCGGCATATTCTACAGCATAGTATCGAATCAGGGCCTCGTAACCTTTTATTTCTCGACACCGGACCAAGTTGGCAGCATCAATATTCAATGGAGAGTCTGGTTCGGGGTCGCTGAGCATAGCTTGAACAGCAGTCAGAGCCGATGACAGAGTCCAAGCAGGAGTCCATTGGTTCTTGAGGACATCAAGACAGACCTCTCCAGTATCAAAGTGGATGTTTGGGTGACAGATGCGAGTGCGAAAGTGCATTTCAGGGGGCTGTAAAGGATATGCTTCTGGAACTCGGATTCGAATCGTCCACAACCCCTTTTCATAAGGTGACTGTTCGGGTCCTCGAAGAACCGCTTTCCAAACGTACATGTTGTCTTCATGTTCGGGAGCTAGATCCTCGAGGGCTGGATTGCCCTCTTTACGGAACGATGCCAACTCTTTTAATAACCGTTTTGCGCTGGCGCTCATAATGCTTAGCAACTATGTTTTCCTCAAATCAACAACGGTATTTCTTTTCAGCCACCGTCGTGAAGAATCAAAAAAGTGACGGAATGACGGAATGTCCCTGAACTTTCAAAAAAGCTTTCGGTTTCTATAACAGCCTGAATCAGGTAAGAATTTGAAAGAAACAGACCTGGTGCAATGTCGTTGCTATTTCAAAGGAACAATGCTATCGAGAGCTTCAGATGCCTGGGATGCGGGGGAGCCTCGGTCAGATAAGTAGGCCGGTGGGGTGCCTTGAATCGCTGTTGACCGTTGCGTTGATGAGCCTGAGAATCCCCGGTGATTCACCGGTATATACAAAGCCGAGGACTTGGAATTGGACACAGGCACCCAGCAATTGAATTCGTGCAAGAATGCCAGCAAACTGACCTTTAATGGCTTTATAACCTGCCAGTTTTGCAACGGCATCAACAGCATCGGTCTCGAGCCTCACCCACTGGGGCTCCAGCCGCATTTCTCGCCGCCCCAGGTTCCAAACCTCCGCCAGGCCTTCAATTACAGTCAATATTCAACGTAACATCCACTTCAAGCCAGCAGTACAACTGCAATTACACACTGTTCCAGTATCTTTCTCAGATCTGGTAACTGCACTAGCCTAGGGAGTGAATGAGGACATGAAAAATTTGGGTCAGAGTCAGAGTCAACGTGCGGCTGTGCCGGGGGGGCCAAAGGAAAAATAAGAAGGCAAAATGTCATAAAAGCAAAAGTATTCTCATCATCTCCCCAGGAGGAACCCTCCGTTTGATTCCATTTACTAACAAGGTTCTTTGTCATTTGGCCGCCATTTGCTAGTATGAGGAGAGCAGTAGCATACCCCCGAACAGCCCGCAACGGGGTCAACTCGTCAGTTCGACTGGCCAAGGCATCTTTCCATACCTCTCGGGTGGCTGCAGCTAAGACCGGAGGAACTGGTGCGGACAACTCTGGAGATCCAGACAAGACTCCATTCCAGGTGTTTGTGGACACCTTCAGACAGGAGTGGGGAAAGAGCAAGGAGCTCCAGGAAAACATCAAGGCTCTTCAGGATGAAACTGGCCGTCTGGGAGAGTCCGAGTCGTTCCGAAAGGCTCGTGAAGCGCTAGAAAAGGCAAAGCAAGGGTCATCAACCGCTTCATCGGCTGCTGGACGAGGTCTCAAGACTGTAGGACGAGCAGTAGGACACACTGCCTCTACCGCCTGGGACTCCAAGGTTGCCAAGGGTGCCCGAACTGCAGTTTCAAAGACTGCCGACTCGGTCGAAAAGGCTACCGAGCCCATTCGTAAGACCGAGCTTTACAAGAACGTCAAGGAGGTGATTGATGATGGATCCAGTATGCGATACGGAGGTTACGAAGATAAGGAGGCTCGACGCAAGCGCCGAGAGCTTGAAGAGGCTCGCCGAAAAAAGCTGGGATTGGATCGAGCTGCCGTCAAGGAGAACGAAAACGCCGGACAGGCCGTGGTGACCCACGCCACTGCAAAGCCTACCCGGGACTGGCATGGAGAATTCGAACAGAGTGCTCTGGGCAAGAAGCTTCAGGATCTCAAGATCATGTACGAGGAGTCTGAGAATGGATTCATCTCCTCCATTCGATCGGTCACTGACAAGATTGGCTCCTTCTTTGAGGAGACTGAGGCAGCCAAGGTTGTCCGTCTGTTCAAGCAGATGGACCCATACTTTAACCAGGAGGAGTTTATGCGGGAGTTCCGAGGATACATGCTTCCCGAAGTGCTGGACGCCTACGTCAAGGGCGACGGAGAGACCCTCAAAATGTGGCTGTCGGAGGCCCCTTACACCATTTGGGCCACCGGAGCCAAGGAGTACAAGCAGAAGGGACTCTTCTCTGCTGGAAGAGTTTTGGACATTCGAGGAGTGGACATTCTGTCAGCCAAGATTCTCCAGCCCTCGGAGGTGCCAGTGTTTGTGATTGGATGCCGTGCTCAGGAAGTGCATATGTACAAGGATATCAAGACTGGCGAGATTGCTGCTGGTATGGAGGACCACGTTCAGATGTCCACCTACGCCTTGGTTCTGACTCGTGTGCCTGAGGAGCTCGACAACCCTGAGACCCACGGATGGAAGATCCTGGAGCTTGTACGAGGACAGACTCGTGACTGGATGTAACGGTAACGTTTTGTATATAGCCATAGCCATGATAATTCTTAGACATGTTAGAAATTTTTGTTCGTTTCCTTTGGGTGTTGTCCATTATACGTCGCGAACTTTTTTTGCATTTCCTCCAAGTTTACGCTTTTTGAACAGTGATCCCGCTGGCTTCTTTTCCTCAGAAGGCGCATCACTGGCAATTGAGTCTGGTTCTTCTTTTGGTTCTTGTTTAACGTCTTCAGACTTTATATCCGAGTTTTCAACGCTGTCAAAGTTAATGACTTTCGGGGGTGCCTTTTCTACTTGGCGGGTTACGTTCCAATTCTCAGATGCATCTTTCACTCGTTGATTCTTTTTTCGTCTCTCCATCATTGCCTGTAGTACTGTTCTTTTAGGTTCACTTTCTTCGCTTGGTTCGCTTGGTTCACTTGATTCATTTTCACCTTCCGCTCCGTTATCATCCTGTTCCATAGATCTCTTCAACTCATTAGAACCAGTTGAACCCGTAGAACTCGTAGGACCAGCAGAAGTTTCTTTGCCAACATCACCTTTAGATTCAGTTTGAAGTACTGGGACAATTTCTAATGGCGTTGATTGATTCTGGGTGTCATATTCTGGCCCATATCCAGGCCCTAAATCACCTAGCACATTGGACCGCTTCGCTCGAACTTTTGTCACCTTCTTGACTACCCGCTCCGGCTCACTATAGGGCAATTGCGTTGTCTCCGCTGCTTCTGGGCGTTCAGTACTTCTTTTACCACCGAGCTCCTGCTCGATTTTGCGCAATTCCTCCGCAGCCTGCTTACTCTGTCGCTCTTTTTCAGCGCTTACCTGATGCATTTCCCTAATACTACGCGCTATCCCATTTTTATGCTTTGCTGACCTCTCATGTTCGGACCTACCGAGCTTTGTGTCCACCACAAACGTCTTACAAGTCTTGCACCAGTAATTAGCCATTGTTTAATCCAAGTCGTGTCGTCCCGTCACGAACTGGTCTTGATAACGGCAAATAAATCAGCTTAGTCAGCATCACGGTGATGTGACAAACTAAGTATCGATAACTTTACGCATCACTGTACAGACAGAAGCTGGCGAAATGTCAGAACGAGATTTGGCCGAATTCGAGGCCCAGACTCGCAGAAACAAGGACAGTAGAGCTGATAGTGAGAGAAGCGAGAGGCGTAGGGAGAGCTCGCGAGATCGGCATAAAAGTCACCGTAGGCACCATAGGCATCGCGATGATAGAGAGCGAAGTCGAGAGCGAAGTCATCGACACCATTCCCGCAGCGAACGGGACCATCATTCACGAGACCATCGACGGAGTAGGCACAATCGCGACCGACACGACCGACACGACCGTGAGAGTGAAAGGCGCCGGGATGGGGATCGTAGTCGGTCTCCAGTGAGAACTGTACCAGAACCGAACCAACCAGCAGAAGAGGAAGAAGACGAAGAAGAAGAATGGGTGGTCACTGCAGACACTGGTGAATTCTATGACTCGCTAGGGCCCGACGGGGGCCAAGAGCATCAGCCTGTTGTAGATGCCAGCGAATTGAGTGAGGAAGTAACCGTATCTCGTCTCAACAAGCTAAAGGCCGAAATTATGAAAGCGGAAACTAGAGGAGACCGCTTTGTTGCTGAGAAGCTACAGAGTACTTATGATCTGTTGGTAAACAGCCAGAATAGAGGAGTTGAAGCGGACGAGGATGAAGCAGACAATGGTGATAAACATAATGATGACCATGATAATGTAGTGACCTCAGTGGAGTCTCAAGAGGAACAGGAGAATGATGGCGAAGAAGATAATGTCAAAGTAATCGATCGAAGGTTTCAACAAACACGGCCCAAAACATCGGGAGAAGAAATGACTGTTCAGGATATGCTTCGGGAAGAACTGGAGACCCGTGGAACTGGGGATCTGTTAGGCAAGCAATTGGCATCAAGAATTGGCCGAGATTCTGGCTTTGACAGCAATGATCTAGACTATCAAGATGAGAGAGCTGGCGAGCTAGCCCAAGTAGACCTTCAAAAGAGCGAGCAAGCTGCGAGAAATAGTGCAATTGCACGAACTCAGCAGCTGTACGCTGCTATGGATCTTTGTCCCTTGTGTTGGGATGGAATAGAAGGTTCCAAGAAGCTCACGGTGATAGCGCATGGGTACCATGTTGTGCTTGCTATAGCGCCCATACCAACAATTACAAAGGGAGTAGTTGCCATTGTACCCAAAGACCACAAGAAAAACACTCTGGAATGCGACGACGACGAATGGGAGGAAATTCGCAACTTTATGAAATCGTTGGCAAAAATGTGGTACGACCAAGGAAAAGGTATATTATTCTACGAGTCTGCTATTGACCGATCTGTACGTGCCCATGCTTGCATTATGGCTGTCCCTGTTCCACTCAACCTCGCAAATACAGCTCCAGGATTCTTCCGGGAGTCAATAATGGCTGCCGATGATGAGTGGAGTGACCACCAAAAGATTATTGATACAGCAAAGGCAGCTAAGGAGGGCAAAGGACGACTGGCGTTCCGCACTTCAATTGCAAAGCAAGCCCCTTATTTCCATGTGTGGTTCAATATCGATGGAGGGTATGGACATATCGTTGAGAACGCCCGCAAATGGCCTCCGGGAGACTTGTTTGCCCGAGAGGTGATTGGCGGCATGCTACAAGCAGACCCGGCAATGATCAAACAGCTCCCCGTTTGGAAGCGCCACGACAAGACTCGACAGTACCTCGAGGACCTATTTATGCCTTATGACTGGACGGAAGATTTGGATACATAATTTAAATTAGAATATTACATGCAACTATGATTAGGTTCGAATTCTAGCAAACGGTCAATTGTGTCGGTAATGGTTGTGTGAAGGTCGATTCGGTTGTGGTTACCAATTAGCTCCTCGGTATCAGAAGGATCAAACCCACACTGTTTTATAATCTCCTGGTCACCAGAACCTTGGTTACCCTGGGGGAGATTTTGGCGTCGATGAGGAGGAAGCTTTTCGTGAAGCACATCGACTATATGCTGAGGAGAGATGTTACTGCAGGCCACAAACCATCTGGTGGTTGTGCAGTATCTGGCTTCAATTGCGCGCACAAACGCCAAGGCGGCCATTCGCACGTCAATGTAAAACGGGATGGACAGGGGTGCTATTGGTTCATGATTGACGGGGCTAGTAGGGCGGTTAGATGCTTCAAGTAGCGATTGGATGTACCACAGGGCCGAATCCTGCTGATAAGTAGAAAGATTATGCAAAGGGGGCCCCAGCAAGAGAGGCAATGCAATAGTAATTAAAGAAAACGACGACCCCAGGATTTCAGTGTAGGACCGCCATGCTGCCGCCTCGGCAAACGCCCTGGTGGCAGCCCGAGCCGATTGGGCGTCCAGTCGGGCACGTTCTTTAGTAATTGGGTTGACGTCCCGGGCCGAATAGGTCTTTGAAGGGTCCTCAAACCGCGGAGGGTCGTTGATCATGGCATGGAAACAAGAGCCAATCACCACGGCACGAACCCCATGGCCGTGGCTGTGAATAGAGTTGATTAGGTTAGAATTTACTGCTTCGGAAGGAGCAAACATTTCTTCGTCTGCCTTTGCTGCTCCGGGGTATGAATAGTTGGGACATGCAAGGTGAATGACATGGTGAATTCCCGGATTCAGCTTGAGTACGGGGTCCAGCGCTCCCGGCCGACACAGATCCAGGGTCTGGACAAATGCTAAAGTAGATGAGTAAGTTTCGAGCAAGTGTGCAAAATGGACTCGGGCCTCACAAACGTTGCGAACTGCCGCTATCACTTGGTAGTCGTGACTGAGCAGGCAGTGAAGGACATGAGCTCCAACGTAGCCCGAGGCTCCCGTTAGGAGCACCGTTCCTCGGTCGTCCATAGTGTATACAAAGTGTCTCTCTCCTTATTCTTGTCTATTATTTGTTCAAACGAGCGCTCTCACAGTGTCGCTGGTCATTAGTCTCCCTCACAACACAACGTCTGTCTCACGCCTATTCGTAAATAAAAAAAATGAAGAGGATTTTGAGGCACTGTTTGTAAAATGTGGGACAATATACTGTATATATTCCCGCCTACTCCTGCGGTCAACGCACAGCTAAAATGTGAAATGTGTAATAGAAGGATCAGGCTGCAGTTCTTTTTGATCCCCGACAAAAGTGGGCGCAAGTCTCACCCTCCCCTTGTGGCTTATTAAATGCTGCCAGCTCAACACTTTGCTCTCTCACCACCACGATATATTAGACGGAGTATCAAGCAAAACAGTCTCAAGATACCCCAAACGTGTTTTTATTTACTCCATTTCGCCCCCGGCCGGTCAGGCATGTAAGTAATCGTAATTGGCTGCGGATGCATGCATGGTAATTTATTTTTCTACGTCTTCTATACTTCATTTTAAAATAGCAACTGGGTCATCAGGCGGTAAGCCCTGGCGATACGGCACCCCGCAACCATACCCGTGGTGCTCTTTTGACGGCATTGCCAGGACCGCTTAATTATAATGGCCTGCGTCTGTGGATAGGCCATTGTTTGCAAAAACAGACAACAATAACTTTGTTTCCCGTAGTCAAAAATAGACCCGGGAGTGGTGCGGCGGGTGCGGCGCACCACCACCACCACCATCATGACACAATCCCCATACGGCTGCGGGTACCCCGGATTCAGGGATTCAGGCGTATTGCTGGCATGATTACTGGGGTTGGGCATCTGGCGTGCTGAGGGGAGCTAGTTAGAGTGGCAGGTGGCGCCTGTTTGGGAGTTTTGCCATGGTAGTCATGGTGGATATGGTGGACATGGTGTCGTGGTCTTGATGCTGGTGAGGCGCGTAGCTGAAAGCGTTTGACCGGGTGATCCCGTAGATCTCCGAGCATGAACAGGAATTTAATCACATTTGGTGATGGAGTGGTATGGCAGTCAATGATGTAGAGTTAGGTGTTGACTGATAGTGGGCTCAGGAGCTCGAAATTTCGTGGGATGGAATTGCGTGGAATGGTGTTAATGGGCCTGGGTGGCCTGACTGCGCTGGCCGAGACCTGGTAGTTACGACGGTCACTACAGAAGCCACACAGTATACCAACTCCCAGCGTTAATCAGAGTGAATTGGAATCTACACTTAATTCCAAATAATCACCAGGTACAGTCCAATTGCCTTGCAAACGACTGCAATAGTCGAGCCCATTGGAGCCCATTGAAGCCAACAGCATCGCCCCACCACTTGCGGCTCGACAGCCCCGATTCTAGCCGTATCACCCCTCCCGGCAGTTTGTTAGCTTCAAATCAGCAGAAAGAATCGTTTTATCAAGGCCAAACGTTACAATCAAGTGTAGATTTACGGTTCCAGCTCCCCTATTGCACTGTAGCTGGACTTCGATACGCAACCAGACGCGCGATCCCACTCATAATCACAGATACTGGTTGGGTGTGCAGTTGTTATCGCTTTAGCCCATCTCTTCGTGGCCCCTGCTACTACCTTTGTCATATTTTTTCTTCTTCCTCTTCTTGTTGACTGAATCTCTTTACAAACTATTGGGGCTCGCTCACTAATCCAGCAGACCTCTCCGCTTACTTGTACTTCTTGTATTGGATGCATGAAATGTCTGTGGCGGCCAGACAAAACACCGTCGACACCAGCGCGACCCCTAACGGGTCTCGAGAGAACACAAAGCTATCCGAGGGCTCGTCATCTGAGCTCAGCGAGCTCGAGGATGAGGAAATTGACTCCGAGGCGGAGACTGAACGGTTAGATTTGGATGAGTCACTGGACAGACCCTCGGTGGTCACTCTCAAGCGGAGGCTTGCTCAGTCCCCGGAGTCGTCGAAAAAGCCAAAGCTCGAACAGGACGACCAACAAAATGGAAACGGGCACGGAAACGGACTTTCAAACGTCGATAGTGATGGTCAGAATGGCCAATCTAATAAAACCGAGGAGGCCCAAGATGTAGAGATGGCCAACGCATCTGAGGCAGATGAGGCAGACGACGACAATGGGGCACACTCTGCTAGGGAAGATGCCAAACTCGAAGCCTCTGCCGACGACAATGCTGACGGCGGCGCTGATGGCGATGCTGACGGTGAAGCAGATGGAGATGCCGATGCTGAAGCTGAAGCTGATGATGACCTTAATGACGCTAACTCTACCGATAAAATAGACGCTCTTAGAGGCACTGGTGTCTCTAATGGCCATGTGGATTCGGCTGTTGACTCAACAGCAGACTCTGGTAATGAATCAAACCCCGTCAAGCGCGACGACAATGCCAGTGACGATGCTTCTCAATTGAAGGATGCCCCCGATCTGGTGGCCAATCGAACTGGCCGAGGAGATGCCATAGAGGACGAGGATGAGGATGAAGATGAGGACGACCACAACGGACAGCTTGATCAAGCCTCAGAAGCCCAGCGTCAAAAGGCAATCCAGTTACTAACGGAGATTGAGGTTGATTTTGCCAAACTTCGCGATCGACTTCACGATGATAAAATGGCCCGATTTGTGGCCGAAATTGAAATGTGTGCCGACGGTACCCACCCAGAGTTAGAGCGAGTGTCACATCAGGTTGGCCAAATTCGGGACCAAAAGGTCCAACTGGCTACAAAGCACCATCAATACCAACGCCAATGCATCGACAATCAGACTCGAGCTACCCGAGTCCACCTTCACCAACAGTTCCTCAAGGATGCATCTGATGCCCGGTCAAAGATGCTTCTCAGCACCACCGAACAGTGGTATAATATCAACCGCGAGAGGCGGGCAATGGACTGTATGGTGCCTAATTATACTTTTAAGATTCCATCGTCGCGGAGCGACCAGATTCGCGATCGCCAGGCAATTTATGACGAGATTAGTGCTCTCATGGGCCTCAACAAGTACGTAGGCTTCCCCGCTGCTCCAGAGATGCGTCCTCTGAACGAAGAGGACATTGAAGACGATCTGGAAGCTCTCGGTCTGCGCCACTAATTTATTCCCATAGCATGTACCTAACTCACAAACTTGATTTTAATAATCTTCATCTCAGTCTTAATTTTCACGTCTACCTAGCCATCATATATATTTGTCGCCTCACGTCGCATCACCACTTCCCACTACTTTTGCATCACCACAAACCTAACATGGGCCAGGACATTACATTTTGCACTGTATGTGCATCAAATAATAATCGGTAGGTAATACTGGACAGTTTTCCCTTGCTTTTATGATACTAACTAGTTCGATGGTGGCTCATTTGACTCTAAAGAATGCCGGATTCAACGTTTCTTCGTACGGAACTGGATCAGCAGTCAGAATGCCAGGCCCCAGCGCAAACAAGCCTGTAGTATACCCATTCGGAACCCCTTACAATGACATGTATCATGAACTAGAACAAATAGACCAGCGGTTATACACCGCCAACGGAGTGTTAATGATGCTTGACCGAAATCGTCAGATTAAAGATCACCCCGAGCGATGGCACGAGAAGGACCCAACCAAAATTTTCGACGTGGTGTTTACCTGTGAAGAGAGGTGTTTTGATGCTGTCTGCCAGGATCTTCTGCAACGAGGAACAAAGCTTAATCGAATGGTGCATGTTATTAATGTCGAGATCAAGGATAATCATGAAGAAGCTGTCGTTGGAGGAAAAGGCATTCTAGAACTAGCCAACATGCTTGTTGAGGATAACGACGTGGACTCTAACATCATGGATATACTGACAAAGTGGCAGGACATTCACAAAGGCTTGCCCATTTTGTACCAAACCTGCTTCTTTTAGTGCTTAATATCTGAGTAATTAGTGTATTTATTTCTTATCAAGCCATCGCTGATTGATCTCTTCTGGAGTGTCTAGAGTAGGACGAGTCGTTAGTTTGGGGTACTTGGCCATTGGTTTGCCTCTTCCACTTCCCATGTTGATAAACACCTTGTTAGAACCTTTGCCCTGCTTGTCTTGTTGGAAAGTACTGTTAGTATCGACAAGCGACTTGAATTCAGTGAGAAGCGACGACTTGAGCCATTGCTCATACCACAAGTCATATGTTCGATCCAAAACTCGGTCCATGGTCTCTTTATTTCGGAATGACGTCCATTCCATCTTTGGAAACTCGCAGTCCCACAGCACCAATGGGTAATCGGCAGCCATTTCATATACTGGACGACGAGGGGTTGCGTTTACGTCCAACAATTGAGAAATTATACTCACCTCCTCGTGTCCCTGGCCTACCATTAATAACACTGCAATCATGGAACGAACCTGGTGCCACAGGAATGCAGTGCCCTTGAGATCGAAAAAGTACAAATCTGGAACTTCCGAGTGAGCTACAATTGTCGAATGTAGGATGGTTCGCTTAAAGTTTGTAATCTGCTTAGAGGCATCAACTTTGCAAAAGTTTCTAAAGTCATGCTCA
The DNA here is from genome assembly GCA_003705705.2 of Blastobotrys raffinosifermentans. Classification (NCBI taxonomy): domain Eukaryota; kingdom Fungi; phylum Ascomycota; class Dipodascomycetes; order Dipodascales; family Trichomonascaceae; genus Blastobotrys; species Blastobotrys raffinosifermentans. Next base: position 120,567 of record PPJH02000036.1, read on the forward strand.
CCCAAGAAGGATTTGGCAGCTTGATCCATCCGGGGAATGTCCAAATCCTTTCCGTTGAAGAAATATCGATAGTGCCTAGACAAGCAGCTGAATCTAGCATCAAACTCAGGGGGCGGCCGTAAACAAATCTCGTAGATACGTATATCACTTGGAATAAGATTGTTCAAAATGTGCAGATAGTCCAGTTCCTTTTCGTCATTATTAGGGTCGGCCTGTTCTTCCGGAGACAAGTTTGATCGGACTCGCAACGAAATGACTTGCCTCAAGGCGCTCACGCCACGGTCTGTGCGACCACATCTGCTGAACTCACAATCCGACACATCCTGAGATGGAATGAGTTTAGTTTTATGGAGCGCATTAATAATCTCATTCTCAATCGTCCTAATAGTTACACCGTCCTGAATGTTCGTCTGCACTGCCAGACCGTTATAGTCCCAACCTAGATATGCAAATCTCAAGGCAATTTTGCGTGTCGAGTATTTGGAAAAGTCCATCTCCTTCTTCTTTTTACTTTTCGGCGTCTGCACAGGAGAATCTGACGTGGATGGGCTAGGCTCAGAAGGACCATCGGTCTTACGCTCTAACTTTTCAATGTGCTTTATCAGCTGCTCTCGGCTCCAGCGAGAATAGTCCGGACGAGATGACATTTTCGAAGATCCAAAGTAACGTACAAACTTGACTGAATATCTTTGGCTCACTATCTGACGGATTCTCAGCATGAACCCAGATCTTGTCCAGGAACCTCCGAGATTTGACTGTTGAAGGGATCTGAAATTTCAGTGTGCGGCTCCGAGGATGATAAGAAAAAAAATTCTGATAAGCACTCGGTAGCGGTGAATAGCTTGACAGATAGATGGGGTTAGCTTCGCGAGAATGGGATCAGGTCAAGCCTCCACTCTCAAAGTGGGTGGTTGACACTGTAAAATCGTTTGGGTACTCGCAGATGACTCCCGTACAGGCCTCTGTGCTGCCTCTTTTTTGCGGAAATAAGGACGTGGTAGTCGAAGCGGTCACAGGATCTGGAAAGACTCTAGCCTTTGTAATCCCGGCGATTGAACGGGTCCTCAAATGTGGTGACTCGCTCAAGTCTGGTCAGACAAACGCTGTGATAATTGCGCCCACCAGAGAGCTTGCCGAGCAGATTTTTGGGGTGCTCCAATCGATTCTAGACATGGGTAAAAACTTTTATGACAGCTCTGAAGACAAGTCACTTTTCAAGATTCGATCTCAGTTGTTAATTGGAGGAAGCACTACTACACACGCAGATCTTAGCATCTTTCTGCAGACTCGCCCTCATATTATAGTCGCTACTCCCGGAAGACTGTTGGAGCTTTTGAGTTCGCCTAAAGTTTACACAAATGCAGTAGACTTGTTGGTGCTGGATGAAGCAGATAGACTACTCGATCTGGGATTTGAAACAACCCTTAGTAAGATCCTGAGTCTTCTTCCCAAACAGAAGCGATCGGGATTGTTTTCTGCTACAATTACCGATGCTGTCGGCAATCTGGTCAAAGTAGGACTGAGGAACCCGGTCAAGGTGGTGGTATCATCAGGCTCAGGTAAGTCCCAACAAAAGATCCCTACATCTCTTGGTATCAAGTATATGGTTGTGAGCCCACGACAAAAGATTCCTGCACTTCTGAGCGTTTTCAGACAGAGAATTAGCGAGGGACAGAGCCGAAAAGCAATTGTTTATTTCCCTAGTTGCATTGGTGTTACTTATTTCTATGGAATTTTGAATGCCTTGATGGAACAGTATCTTGAGGAAGACGTTCGACCAAAGCTCTTCTCCCTTCATGGTAAGCTTCCTCCTGGGCCCCGACACAATACGCTTGAACGTTTTACAAAATATACACAGAACTGCATCCTGTTGACCACAGACGTTGCTGCCAGAGGACTGGATATTCCAGAGGTGGATTTTGTTCTTCAGCTGGATCCTCCTTCTGACCCAAATATGTTCCTTCACAGAGCAGGTAGGGCCGGGCGAGCTGGCAGAACCGGTGAGGGTCTAGTGATGTTAACACCGGGAAGTGAGGAATCATATGTTGACTTTTTGGCTGTGCGAAAGGTGTATCTACAACCGGAGCCAATTCCAGATGAATTGGATGACATTGAGCCATTCTGTCGCGAATGGATCCTAGAGGACAGGGCTCGACATGATCTAGCAATTCGTTCATTCCTTTCATATGTGCGATTCTATGCCAAACATACTGCAAGCTCTATATTCCGTCATGATGAGTTGGATCTTTTTGATATTGCTAGAGGATACCAGCTGTTGAGAATGCCTCGAATGCCAGAACTGAAGAATAAAAAGCTGTCTGAAGAAGAGACTTGGTTGGGACCCGTCGTTGACATGGATTCATATTCGTACCAGGACCCCCAGCGAGAAGCTTCCAGGAAAGCTCAGCTGGAAGAACAGAAGAAGCAAAATGAGGAGAAGCAACGAGCAAAAAAGAGATCTAGAGAGAGTAACAAAGCATGGTCTGAGAAGCTGGAGAGAAAGGATAACGCTGTAGAGCGCCGAGCTAAGCGACGAGCTCGTCGTGAAGCAAAGCACGCCAAGGAAGTTGGCTCTGACGATAGCTCTGATGAGGAAACGCCCGTAGATTGGAAAGATCTGGTCAAGGAACGCAAGAAACAAAAGACACAAGAAGTTGCCGCCTTTGACGACTTGTAAAATGTAAAGCAATCTTATAAATCTAATGCATACGACAAAGTACATCAGTATTTAGCTAACTGCTAAGCTTGAGAACAGCGGTCTTTCCGCCAATGCCGTCGTAAACCATGGTGCCATCCATCATGATATACTGATGAGTAATAGCCTTAATCACCTCCTGAGCGCCAGTTCCGCCCAAGAAAGATGCAATGTTGTGAAGCTGACTTCCACCAGCCCGTTTGATCTCTTCCAAGACCTTCTCAGTATGAGGAAGAACTCCTGGATGATTGAAATGCTTGAGAATAGACTGGGCTTCAGGGCACAGAGCGTCGTCCACACCAGGAGCCCTACCGTTGCTTTCCACAAAAGCACTGTATGCTTGCAATCCGACGTATATGTGGAATAGGTCATCACTATCTTCGGTGTAGTTGTAAGAGAGTTGGGAATTATCGCGAACAATGGGGTGCCCACGAATAACCTTTAGGAATTTAGCATTTTTGCAGAAAGATTCTGCAACCGCGTCGCTGATGACATTGCCGTTGAGACCGAGCTCATTAAGAATAGAGAGATAAATTGTTTTGAATCGAGCGAAATCATTATGGGCCTGTTCTCGATAGATCCTCTGGAGAGCTACGTACCCCTTTGAGTCAGCCTTCATATCAGGCAGCACACCTGGTAAGGGAAGCAATCCCTTGGAGTCAGGGTGGTCCAGATATCTTTTTAATGCAGCAGCCAAGATCCAAAATGGCTCAGATTGGGAGGACACATCCTGCGCTTTGGGATCATTGACAATTGCGAGAACAGAATCTGGGGGAACTCCAGATCGCTGAGCAAGCCTCCACACGTTTGCAACAGCCTGCTCATAGTTTTCGGGGTCATCATTGGGCTGATGGGACATTATCATCTGTTTAAATTGCTTCTTTTCATCGTAACTTTGGGGAAGTTTTCCATCATGCGAATCCCTCCATTGCTTCAAGTATATTTGCAGCAACACCACGTACGGGACATGGGCGTGGTCGGCAGGAGAAAGCTTCTCAAGGTCATACGAGCTGCAAAATTCGACCAACTCAGGCCATGGGTTATCCAATCGAAGTTCAACCAGCGAATCTGGATGAGTCTCAACAATAGTGTGTTCCTGTACCGATAGCGTCATGTAGCCATAAAAGCCGACCGTATCCGTAGCCAATAAAGGGATGTTTTTGGAAAACAGTAGCCTTGAAAGCGCTTCAACTGTAGAAATATGGAGTCCACAAGCAATAACTAGCTTGTATTGAGTCCAGAAGGACGCTTCTTCTGACTTAACCAGCTCAGCGGGGTCCTTAACCACACCGTCTACCATGGCATCAGAATTAAGTTCTCCTAACAATTGGGCAGTTACCATCGCTCTAGGCGACCCAATTGACTCAGTAGTGACAAAGAAGTTGGAAGCGGTATCCTCCTCGCTAATAGTGGCATTATCCACCAGCGTAAGTGACCCAAGGCCTGGCAAGATGATATTTTTGGCAATCTCGCATCCAGTTGGAGTGGCACCGAGCAAGCAAACATGAGCATGCTCTAAAGCGGCCTGACCCTCAGCAGCCCATAGTCTAAGCTGTCTATCGTATTTCCGTTCCTTTGCTGATGGAGTAGTCATCTTTTTCCACTCTCTATACTCACCGGTGATAGTCAAAGATCGGGAATACTTTCTAACCCCGGAAACGTGATAGAGCCACGCATCCTGAGGGGCCGTTATCTTGAACTCCCACGGCACGTTATCGCTTATATAAAGATAGTGGCAGACAGGTAGCTTTGATTGCTGTGAACTAGTACCGCAGGAACTAGATGAGTGTGCAAATATCGTTATCGCACAATACCCGGGTGTTTCTGGCATTCTGGGTGTTTGGCTTGGTCAATAACGTGCTCTATGTAGTGATTTTGTCGGCGGCCATTGACTTGGTAGGCCCTGAGGCACCGAAAGCCATTGTATTGCTAGCAGACGTGCTACCGTCGTTTCTGATAAAGCTAGCATGTCCATTTTTTATTCAACGAATCTCGTACCCAGTGCGAATGGCGTCGTTAATTGCATTATCGTCGGTTGGGATGCTTACGATCGCCTTTTCTAGCACAGTTGTGTTGCGTTTGGCAGGGGTTGTACTTGCTTCTCTATCATCTGGTCTGGGAGAGACTTCGTTTTTGGCCCTAACACACTTTTATGAAGATTGGTCCCTTCCAGGGTTCTCTTCGGGAACAGGAGGAGCAGGTCTTGTGGGTTCGTTTGCATTTCTGGTCATGACTACGTGGGTAGGTTTGTCTGTTCGCACGTCGCTGGTAGTATTTAGCGTTGTGCCATTTTCATTTTGGGCTACATATGCATTGCTTCTTCCTCATGCTACCGCAAAGTATGAGCGACTGGACGCAGACGGTGAAAGTGACGGAACGTTAATGGGTCACCCTGATTCACCAGACGATGTGGAGGAATTGGCAAATAAGCACAATGCTGCTCCCATGGAGTTTCCAAGATCTGGAAAGGAGTTGATGAATTCTATGCGAGTTACACTGAACAGAATTAAGCCTCTGTTTGTTCCTTTCATGCTTCCGTTGGTCCTGGTATACTTGGCAGAGTACTTGATTAACCAGGGAATCTCACCGACGCTATTATTTCCACTGGAGGAGATGCCTTTTTCTCGATACCGAGACGCTTATGTGACTTATGGAACTTTGTATCAATTGGGTGTTCTTATTTCGCGAAGCTCGTCACCATTCTTCAGAGTGCGCAAGATTTACTACCCATCCATCTTGCAGGCAGTCAACACTTTTATTTGCATTCTCCAGTCACTGTTTGTTATCATCCCCAACATTTACATTCTATTTATCCTGATGTTTTACGAGGGACTCTTAGGCGGGCTTGCTTATGTGAACACCTACTTGCTTGTCACTGAGACTGTTCCTCTACAAGAGCGAGAGTTTGCGCTGGGCGCAGTAGGCATGAGTGACTCTGCTGGAGTGGTATTGTCTGGTCTCATTTCGTTATGGCTAGAAAAGAGCCTCTGTCGATACCAAAAGTCCACTGGAAGACCTTGGTGTGACTACGAGTAGATAGAGCATAGGAACATAGGATAAGTACTAACATTATAATTACAATTTGGATTCTGAACCTTCAGTCTATGCATATTAATTCATCACTATTTTACATTAATCCTTGCTTTTCTTTGACTTTTTCTTGGGACGTTCCTCGTCCTCCTCCTTAGCACGCTTCTTCTCCTTCTTCTCTTTCTTTTCCTTCTTCTCCTTCTTGGACTTTTCCTTTTCTTCCTTGGTCTTATACTCCTTCTCCTTTGGAGCAACAAAGTCCTTCTCTCGCTCCTTCTGCTTCTCAATCTTTGCCGCTTCTCGCTTCTCTCTCTTTTCCTCCAGCTTCTTGAGCTCCTTCTCCTTCTTACCCAAGAAGTACTCTCCGGATTCAATCTGGAGATCAACCTTGCTAGGCTGCTGTGCAGGTGGGAAGGGAGTGTACGTCTTCTTTTCCTTGACCTTCATGGGCTTCTTGCGGGCAATGTTACGCTTCTTGAACTGGGGCAGGAATCGAGACCAGTCTTCGTTGGCCAACTCGGGCTTCTGAGCAAGCTCGCGCTTAATCATAAGCTCCTTGATGTGGTAAATAGGGTGGATATTCTTCATGCAGTCTTCCACTACTCGGCGAACTTCCTTAAGGCCCTTGTAAGGACCCATGGCAGCAACAGTGTTACCTTGGACCAGAATGTAGCACTTTGTGAGTAGTTCTAACGCCTTCAGGGTATTTCCATTGGGTCCCACCAGTCGCTGTCTTCGCTTGATAAATCGGTCTTTGTTGGCCACATAGTTTCCAATCTTAATAACATCGCAGGCAATATCATCTGCCAGAATCTTCACTGCCTGGGGGAAAGGAACCGATCGTGCCAGAAGCTTGATCAGGTCACGGGCCTTCAGAATAGCAGCAGGATCGTACGACTTTGCTGTGGTCTTGACGGTCATAGATCCCTCAACCAAATTGAGCTCGCAAGCAATACCCTTGTTATCAAGAGCTCGAGTTACTTCGCTCCAAATTTGCTGAAGATAAGTCTCTCGGTATTTGGGGAATAGAGTAGCAAACGACGACTCCTCCAAGAATGGCTCTCCACTCTTCAGGTCTTCGGGACGGAACTCCTCTTCCTTCCACTTGTCGATATCCTCGGTATCCCAAGGCTTGTCCTTATTGTGAGTACTAGGCATTGTTACAGAGATAAACTAGATTCGATTCTTCGAAACTTTCAAATCTTTATCAGTTCACGAGGCTGATTTTTTTTGTTTTTTTTTTTTTTTTTTTTTTTTT